>JASCZI010060582.1:15905-30286 GCA_036250425.1 Stylosanthes scabra | reverse complement strand
GCAAGTTGTAGATTACCATGTTAGAGAGGAAGCTCATTATGTTGAGCTATAGCAAAATATGTAATTCTAGTTGTAAATTTTTGCAACTTTAAACTTTTGATGCATACAGTAGAATGCACAGTAGCCAAATCATTACATGGAAAATGATGACATGGCGGCGGCGGCTGCTGCCGCAGCATCAGCCGTTGGTTTCTAGAAAATCAACCCATACATATCACTTTTTTGGTTCGTACTTGATTTGTAAATGGAGGAACAAAATAAGATTCAACTGCTATTGTGATAAAAAACTTTAGTTGACTTTAAGACACTTTTATTCAGTTTTTAATTGTGAGTAGGAGTAGGTATACTCCCCTCTTGGAATTTATTATTTTTATAACCACTCAATTCCCATCACACTGTTAAAAACTACACTTTCATTATAATGGACCTTCCCCGGTTGAGTTACCTCTCTATTAATTTAATACAAAAACATGTAAAGAACTACTTTCATTGACTTGGTCATCTTCAGATCAAATGTTCTTTCAATATGACTTTTTCCATTTTGTGTTTGAATCCTTAACTAGTATCTTCAAGAAGCTGCATCCTCTAGCTATTTTCTTGTTTGAAAAACAGGGTATTACTATTTGGGATTTGGCAATCTTACAATGGAAGTTGAACAGTTTCTGGTGAAGTCAATGATCATGTTCATAGTATTCCTTCTTGTCACTCACACAACTCCAGCAGTTTCTGAGCTCTCATCAGATGGTAATTACATTAATCAATAATATTTGGTCTTTATGTTTCTTGTAGTGTATAGAATTTACAAGTTCTCAATTACTATATTAGCTAACATGTTTGTTTGACCCTTCTTATACTATATTAAGGCTATGAGATGATGCTACCAAGATCGGTTGCAATTCATGGTGGGGATGGAAGAGTAAGGATGGAGAATTTGGAGGGAAGATTCTTCAGCCTAAGCGATCGGAGGAGCCTCAGATCAAATCCATTGCGGCCACCGGCTCCTCATCGAAGTCCAACAACACATTATAAACCACCGGTTCCTCATCGAAGTCCAACAACAATTTATAAATCCCCTCCTCCTCGGCCACCAACTTCACCAATACATCACTTTCCTCCTCCACCTCCACCGCCACCGCCACCTCCTCCTCCTCACCATCACCATCTCCATCACCATCATTCTCCTCCTCCTCCTCCTCCATGTAGTCCTCCACCATTTTAAAAACAATTTCAAGTTCCTCCTATGTCTTTCGTTTTTTTGTGCCATCTTAGGGTGGCCTAAAGTCACACTTACAAATTAATAAATCCATGAAAATCTATGTAAAATGGTATGTATTGTTTGTAATAAGTTATATGTACGAAATTATAAATATTACATTGAATAAAATAACTTTAAATTATTGTCTTTTTAATATTATTGATTCATGAAAATCATATTATTTATAATAAATATATAACTATAAATATTATATACATAAAATTACGAAGATTGAGTTAAATAAAACAACCTTGCCAAGTCCAAAAAAATAATAATAATAAATAAAGCTACCTTGGGTTATTTGTATCTAGTGTCCTACTATTCTTACTAAGCTATAAAAAAATGTGATATTCTTGTACTATTGTTGAATATTTTTTCTTTAGTTTCTTACTATATTGTCTAGAGTTCTACACCCATCTTCACGAGCACGTAGAAGGCAGAGAATTATAATTCTAGAATCGAGAAAAAAAAATCAGAAACAATAATTTTAGAGGATAGTTCAATACTTCAATCTCAACTACCATAATGCATGATTAAAAAAAAATAAAAAATACAAATACAAACCAAAATCGCCCATACATTGTACATAAATTTAAAAACTTTAAGAGTAAATAGTAATTCGATCATGATCATTTATAATTTGGATATAACGTCGTTCCCAAATAATTATATAATCTCAAATAGATCTCGAGAAAAATAAAAAACTTGATAATCGATTCTCATAGTAGATTGCCCAAAGATAGTCATAGTGATATGTTACCATGAATATCCTTTGACAGTTTACTATGAGGAGTCGATTTGTTTATTTTGCATTTCATTAGAGGTTAATTTGGGATTTTATAGTCATTAGGGTTGCCATGTCTAAATTACAAAATGGTTAGGGCTGTGCTGGATGTCTCAAACTTTAAAAATAAAGTTTTCACCTTATTATAGTTGAAAATTCAGTTATAAACTGTGTGTAAGGGAAGAAGGAGTGATTTGCAATAGATAAAGTTAGTTACCATTATTCAGAAGTGTTTATAAAAGAGTTCAACAAGCAACTTTCTATTAAAATTTAATAACCGGTGAGATACATTGAGTTAATTTAGGGTAAAATATTTTTTTTTTCTTGAAATTTGTTAAAATTCATAAATATCTCTAAATTTTATTTTATTTTAATTTTATCTTAAAAGTTTTCGATTTGCGTCAAATATACCAGTGATAGCCAAAATTTTAAGAAAATTAAAACCAATACAATAATAATATTTGACAATTAGGAGTCGGTAATAGAATTTTGTAACGGATTTACTCATGTTAAAGGTTATTCACTTATTCTTATAAAATTATTACTAAATTGATTTTGTATTTTTTGAAAATTTAACTGTTGGATACACATTTGGTACAAATTGAAAATTTCAGGAACAAAATTATAACAGGTATTTTGAAAATTTTTAGTAAATTTCAACCACAAAAAATATGCTTTAATTACTATGGATCTGAAAGCTGGACCGGACCGGCCGGTTAAACCGGTTGGACCGCGAATACTAGATAGATGCGGTTCGGTTTTTTAAAACTCCCAATGCTGAAATCGCGTCCAACCACCACCGTTCTTTCTTTCTCACTCTCTTCTCTCTTCCCGTTCAACCACCGTCTTCGCCGTCACTGCTGCCGCGTTGCCGCCGTACCTTCTCCTACCTGATCGGCGCGCCCGTTCTGGTCAGCTGCTTCAACGAGGTATTTTTCTTCCTTCCCTTTCGAAGCATACTGGTTGCTGTCCTGTGTTCTACTTTTTTTCCCCTTGTTCCTCTTTAATTCATCTTTTCTTGTGTGAATTTGAGCTGAAAAGGAATATCAGATTTCAATTTCGTAAAAAAATTTTGCTTATTCGTAATATAGCAATTGAGTTTCAGTTTGCATAATGTTTGGAATTTAATGGAATTTTCAATTGAGCTCACCAAGTGCTTGATAAAATGCTTAAACTTAGTTCTTCCGGTTTGTCCATATTGCTTAGTACAATATACATGCTTTGTTGGTTGAATGTGCTGAATTGACATTGTTATTTTAATAATAGTTGACACTTGACACTCTCATAGCTTCAACCTTAAGAAGATGATGAGCTGGAACATATACAAGTGCTGAAAAAGTACCTTAATATATAAATCATAAGTGACTTAACAAGGACAATTTCAAAAGTTGTTGCTGTTATATATATAGTTAGAAGAGGAAAAAGGACAAAGGATTTGAGGGGTTGAAGAGTGGTAATAAGTCCTTGACTATATGATCAATGTTTATATGAACTTTGCATTATGTAGTATCATTATAGAATTAGTTTTTTCGGATCATGTTAGCATATCCACTTGTTTGGAGAAAAAGGTTTGTTAATTGAATCTTCAAGTGTATTTTAGGGATCAAATTGCAGTTTTGAAATCATAGAATGAATCTTTACTCTTTACTTTAGGGTGACATTTTCTTCCTACAAGAATATCATGTTTTAAATCTTTCAATTTTCACTTATAATTGTTCCATCGATTGCTTAGTCAACTTTATCTGCTTGCAGTGATTATTTTGTATTTGTATGCGTCCATGGTTCCAACTACCAAACAAGCTTATGGTAAAAAGTAAGGATTATTTCATATATTATTGCAAGGCAGCATTTGTGTTCTGTATTAAGATTCAGATGCCAACTTGGTTTATGAAGGGACGCTACTATTTAGTGTGGCAGATGAAATAGATAATGAACGCACTTACATCATGAGGCAAAAAACCCACAAATCATGTACTATTTGATTATTTTGTGTGCTGATTTTTAGTTTTTTATATTATTATTGTAAAACGGTTTTTTCGGTTGAACCTCGGTTGGAATGGTTGGACCAGTGAACCAGTATCCGGTTTTCAGAACCTTGCTTAATTTTGCCAACACTCAGCTGAATAAAGAAACAAGCACCCATTTGAACTTGTTAAGATTTGTTGATACTTAATTTCATATCGCTTACTCTGCTCCTCATTTGTTTTAGACAGCGGTGGCAGTGGGAGTTGAGCCTGATAATAAATTGCCTTACAATGAATACTATGAGTATTTTGGCCCTCAATATGTTCTTCATTACAAGCCATCCAAACAGGACAACCTAAACAAGCCTGAAGATCTCGAAAAGATTAGGTGATATATAATTTCAATTCTTTTGATTATTATTGTTACAGAAAAGTTATATTGTTCTGCAGCTAGTCACATCTGTTGCACGAATATAATGTTTTCACTCTTCAGAAACTTATGAATAGTCGGATATGCATGGACAAGCTTATAGTTTTCAACTTATTGATGGGATTTTCATGCAGCAAAAACAGTAATTTAAATGGACTTCTTGAATTATTGTACAGGACCAAGTTACTAGAACAGCTCTCCAGACTTAGCCATGCACCCAGTGCCCCTCTTCAGACAACTCCATCAGTTGCAGATGTTCCGGAAGAGGTTTGCAATTCATCATATACTAGTTTCCGATGTTGTGTGTTTGGAGCTTTATTCTTTTTGTTTGATTTTATTTAGTAATTTGATCCAGGAAGACGAGGATACGGTTATGGACGTAAGACCATATTGTCACCTATGGAATGGTCAAGATTTTGATTCTGATCATGATGAAGATGTGAATGATAATACAAAATCTTCAAACTTAGCTGCCGGGTAAGAATTTGTTTCGATGCTGGGTAGCGAATGCATTTGGGGTTTCAGAACCCTTGTAAAAAGAGTTGTATTGTAGAAAGCTAATTTAGGAATACATTGATTACTTCAAACCTTTGCAGGTTAGGCTAATGAATGTTAGGTAAGAGTGCATTTAGCTCTTACTTTTAAGCTAGCTGTTTTCTTGAGATTTACAGCAATTTTGTTGAACAGTTCTTATGATTGTATTGTTGCAAATGAATTTGTATTGTAGCTAAGAAATTTACCCTCTATGCAGCAGGCTCGGTGCAGATGAAATGGACAGTATAGAAGGGAATCCTTCACCTTAATACTAATAGGAATTAGAACAGAGCAAGTTGTAGATTACCATGTTAGAGAGGAAGCTCATTATGTTGAGCTATAGCAAAATATGTAATTCTAGTTGTAAATTTTTGCAACTTTAAACTTTTGATGCATAAAGTAGAATGCACAGTTTCCAAATCATTACATGGCAAATGATGCCGCGGCTGCCGCCGTTGGTTTCTAGGAAATCAACCAATACATATCACTTTTTTGGTTCGTACTTGATTTGTAAATGAAGGGAGGAACAAAATAAGATTCAACTGCTATTGTGATAAAAACTTAAGTTGACTTTAAGACTTTTATTCAGTTTTTAATTGTGAGTAGGAGTAGGTATACTCCCCTCTTGGAATTTATTATTTTTATAACCACTCAATTCCCATCACACTGTTAAACTACACTTTCATTATAATGGACCTTCCCCGGTTGAGTTACCTCTCTATTAATTACGGCTGCTTTTTTTTTTTTTTTTTTCCAGTGGACCGGACACCGAGACATGGACACTGATGTACGCAAACCTGTTTGGGAACAGAGATATGGACACTGGACACACTGTCTCTGCTCTAATTTTTACTGTCTCAGTGTCCACTTCTGAACGAAGGACACTGATGGACACAGAATTTAAGAAGATGAACATGTGATTTTTATTATTTTTTTTCTCTTTTTATCTACAAAACTTCTTTATTATTCCATCATTACCTTTTTAAAATGATAAAAATGTCATTTATATTAAATTTTAGTTTTGTCTATATATGTCCTGTTCATTATTGCCAAACACACTATAAAGGCATTAAGTTTTAGTGTCTATGTCCTATTGTCTTTGTCCCAATGTTTTGTTCTATCCGTCTTTGTAAACAAACACAACCGTAAAGAACTATTTTCGTTGACTTGGTCATCTTCAGATCAAATGTTCTTTCAATATGACTTTTTCCATTTTGTGTTTGAATCTTTTAACTAGTATCTTCAAAAAGCTGCATCCTCTAGCTATTTTCTTGTTTGAAAAACAGGGTATTACTATTTGGGATTTGGCAATCTTACAATGGAAGTTGAACAGTTTCTGGTGAAGTCAATGATCATGTTCATAGTATTCCTTCTTGTCACTCACACAACTCCAGCAGTTTCTGAGCTCTCATCAGATGGTAATTACATTAATCAATAATATTTGGTCTTTATGTTTCTTGTAGTATATAGAATTTACAAGTTCTCAATTACTATATTAGCTAACATGTTTGTTTGATCCTTCTTATACTATATTTAGGCTATGAGATGATGCTATCAAGATCGGTTGCAATTCATGGTGGGGATGGAAGATTAAGGATGGAGAATTTGGAGGGAACATTCTTCGGCCTAAGTGATCGGAGGAGCCTCAGATCAAATCCATTGCGGCCACCGGCTCCTCATCGAAGTCCATCAACAATTTATAAATCCCCTCCTCCTCAGCCACCAACTTCACCAATACATCACTTTCCTCCTCCTCCACCACCACCACCGCCTCCTCCTCCTCCTCATCATCATCATTATCACCATCACCATCATCATCATCATTCTCCTCCTCCTCCTCCTCCTCCTCCTCCTCCTCCTCCTTGTAATCCTCCACCATTTTAAAAACAATTTCAAGTTCTATCTCTTTAGTTTCTATTGTGCTAGCTATCTTAGGGTGACATATAAAGTCACACTTACAAATTAATAAATCCATGAAAATCTATGTAAAATGGTATGTATTATTTGTAATAAATATGTAATTATAAATGCTATATGTATGAAATTATAAATATTAAATTGAATAAAGTAACTTTAGATTATTGTCTCTGTAGCATTATTGATCCATGAAAATTTATATGGAATGTTATACATTATTTGTAATAAATGTATAATTATATGAATGAAATTATGAATATTGAGATAAATAAAATACAAACCAAAATAGCCCGTACACAAATTTAAAAACTTTTTAAATAAAATTTTTGCCTTATTATAATTGAAATTTGAAAATTTGTGATAAACTATGTATAATGGAAGAACGAGTGACTTGCAATATATATAGCTATCATTATTCAATAGTGTTTATAAAATTGTTCAATAAGCAACTTTATATTAAAATTGAATGAAAATATATATACCTGCCATGGTGAGATACGTTGAGTTAATTTTGCCAACACTCAGCTGAATAAAGAAACCAGCACCCATTATCAACTTTTAAAGATTTATTGATGTTGATAAGTATCCATTTGCTTCAATCTGAACTCAGCAACTACATATGCAAGTCACTTTTGAAGGCTAAGCAGTTACATGCTTTGCTTTTAAGGACCCATCTCTTAGAGGATCCCTTTTATGCAACTAAACTTGTTAGGCTCTATGCGGCCAACAATGCCATTCTCTCTGCCCACCAAGTGTTTGATCAAAGTTCTAGAAGAAGTGTCTACCTTTGGAACTCCATCATTCGTGCTTATGCTCAGTCATGTAGATTTGGCAGTGCACTTTCCTTGTTTAGAACCATGCTTGGAGCTGATACAAGCCCTGACAATTACACTTATGCTTGTGTGATTCGCGCGTGCTGCGACAACTTTGATTTCGGCATGCTGAGACTTGTTCATGGAGCTGCTGTGGCTTCTGGGTTTGGAATGGACCCTATTTGCTGCAGTGCTCTTGTGGCAGCATACTCAAAACTGGGTTTTGTTAACTATGCGCATAGAGTATTCAATGCCATCGCTGCACCGGATTTGGTTTTGTGGAATTCTCTGATTTCCGGCTATGTGTGCTCTGGTTCATGGGAGATAGGGATGCAAATGTTTAACTCAATGAGACATGTTGGGGTAAAGCCAGATGGATTTACACTTGCTGGGTTGCTTGGTGGAATCACAAATTCTAGCTTGATGAGCTTTGGCCAAGGATTACATGGTTTAAGTCTAAAGAGTGGTCTAGATTCTGATTCCCATGTAGGTAGTTTACTGGTAAGTATGTACTCAAGATGCAAATGCATGGCTTCAGCATATAGTGTCTTTTGCGGTATTTTCCAGCCTGATTTGGTCACCTGGTCTGCTCTTATTTCCGGCTATTCTCTGTCCGGGGAGTATGTGAAGGCATTGTTCTATTTCAGGAAATTAAACATGGGAAACAAGAAGCCTGACTCTGTTTTGATTGCTAGTGCATTGGCTGCTATAGCTCAGGCAGCGAATATAGGACCGGGATATGAGGTACATGGTTATGTTATTCGGCATGGATTCGAATCAGATGTCAAGGTCTCTTCGGCTCTTGTAGATATGTACTCAAAGTGTGGCTTCTTGCACTTGGGAGCTTGTGTTTTCAAGATAATGCCAGAAAGGAATATAGTTTCTTATAATTCCATCATTTCAGGTCTTGGTTTGCATGGATGTGCTTCCGAGTCTTTTAAGATGTTTGATGAGATGTTGGCAAAAGGATTAATGCCTGATGAAGCCACATTTTGTGCTCTCCTTTGTGCTTGCTGTCACGCCGGCCTTGTCAAAGATGGCCGGGAGATTTTCCAACGAATGAAAGATGAATTTCACATCATGGCTATGCCTGAGCACTATGTTTACATGGTGAAGCTTCTTGGCAGTGCTGGAGAGTTAGAAGAGGCTTACAAGCTTGTTCAGTCCTTACCGGAACCAGTAGACAAGGCCATCCTCGGAGCCTTATTATCATGCTGTAATTCTTGTGGAAATTCTGAGATGGCAGAAACTATAGCTCAGCAACTTTTTGAAAGTAATCCTGAAGATAATGCTTACAGGGTTATGCTTTCTAATATATATGCAGGTGATGGGAGGTGGGACGATGTGAAGAACTTGAGAGACAGAATAACAGGAGGTCAGAGAAAAATGCCTGGACTGAGCCGGATCGAAGGAAGCTTCTGCTAAAACAAGATAGGGTAAAAATTTGATAGATCATAAGTTATTTTTATGTAGAAAACGATTCTGTATATTTTAGTAGATTATTTTACAACAGAGATCATTGAGCAATCTTTGTCAGATAACATAAACATATTAAGCATAATAACTTGCATCGAATAATGACTTATTGACTTGGATTTTTAGTTTTTTAGATCGAATCAATAGGCAATTCAGAATGTCTCCAGAAGAAAGAGTTCATAACTTGCAACCTATAAATTAATTGTTCCATCTTCAATGTCTATACAGGCTAGTGTAAAGTCATGTTTGAGTCCTCAATAGTTAAATGATTGATTAATTTCTGATCTTATCTTGGTTCTTATCTCAGCATTTGATCAAATGTTTTTCCAAGTCACAACACTTGAATGCAATTCAGTATTTGTTTATAATGCAGTTCAGAATTATTCCTCTTAGCACAAAGTTCAGAATTATAATACCATGTTATGCTGTGTCTGGAATCAATAAAAGTCTCTGTGGGTCAGGTAAGTTCTAAACCTTAGCATTAATTCAATATTTTTGTTTGTAGCTGCCATGGTTATTTCCAAATTTCATTATGACTTTTCTAACAGCTAACAGAAAATGGATGCTAGGAAGTAATTGATATTGCTGGTTTTGCATGTTTAACAGATTTTTGTGAGGAACTTCTATGATACTAAAGAGCTATTTATTACTTTTAGTTACATTTGAATTCTCGAAACTTTATCCCAAAAGTTTAAGCTGATACGAAGAGGCATATGAATAGTTATATATCTATATTCATTATGATTTATGACGGAACATGCTTAAAGTTTATACAATTTTTAGGCTCTAGTGATTTATAAAGTTTCTTGGTTTCCTTATAGGTAACTTATAAGTGTAACTTGCATAATTGAGATGTACATTCTCCAGAGTAATTTGAACTTTATGATGCCTCACTTTTTCAAATAGATATTGTGTTAGTATCTCAGAACACTTACAAAGTGCAATAGCAAAACTAAAATATTTTAAACTTAATTCCTCCATCAACTTAATTTAATCTCTATGTCTTAGTCTCTGTCTCATAGTAAATTTTAAACCAAACACAATAACAAACTTAATTCAGTCTGAGTCTTTCAATCTCAGTCCCCCAGTCTTAGTCTCTTTACCAAAACGCTACCTAACAGATGAAAAATCAAACTTATTTATAGTAATATAAGAAAAAGGGCAATCTGGTGCACAAGCATCTCATGTTAACGCATGGTGCAAGGAAGGGCCACACCTGAAAGGTGTAATATATGTAGCGATAGGGTAAATGTATTTCTGTAGCTCATATGGCATTATTCCTTTTTTCGACATAAGAGATTTCGGCTTCGAGTCCTACCTAAAACTAGTTGGTGGGTTATTTTCGTGGTAGACGTAGCATCATTCATATCCCATTCATTTTGTATACATTTATTTGGTATATTAGCATGATGAACCACACAAAAAGCCACTCTTGGAAGACCCACTATAGAGTAAAGAATTCATCATATGCTGAACTTTTTTGTAATCCTTGAGATAATAATTTTATACAGAAGTGATGATATATATTCGAGGCCACTTAGTTGAGTCAACACATTCTATTTATCTTTTGTTCATTCGATTCCAAAATGCATTCTCCTTTAATTTTCTGACGGCAGTAATTAGCATTTACAGATCTATTTGGGACTCCACTCTGATGTAAGTGATTCTAATACAAAAAAGTAAGTCTTCTGATATCACTTTATACCATTCTTTCCATATGGGAATATCTCTTATTCTCTTCATAACATAAATTACTTAAAGGGCACAAAAATTCTGATTTCTGACAATATTTTTCAGATAGGGATATCAGGACGTTTAAGATAAAGAGCTGAGATTGGTGTTTGTTTTCGTCGCGAATCCCTATCTGAAAAGTATTTACTTTTTTTCTTTTCGACAAAATACCCCATCCGATTTCTAACGATATTTTTCAGATAGGGATACCTTTAGTGAAAAAAAACTCCCATCATATATCACGACGTTTAAAATCTAGGACTGAGATTGGTGTTTGTTTTCATTACGAATCTCATGATCTGTGGTAAAAATTAGAATATCTATTGTGGAAAATGGTGACTAATTTCCTTTTACTGATAGAAGGATAGAACACTTTTTCGGAATAAGAATGTTAGTTGGCAATGCACTTAATCATCTAAGAATCAAGAAATATGCTATTATTATACTTACAAATTTACAATTCAAATAAGTTCTAGCAATAGTTTTGGGCTTTTAGCAATGTTGTATTTTTAAGATTATGCTTCTTCTGTATTATAATCAACTGTCCTAAAACAAAGTAGATACCGAATACTAAATAGTAAATACTACTTAGCATAATGAAAAGGAAATTGGGTTTAGTGAAAAGGGTTATTTTCTCATATGTAGTGAACCGTGTTGTAAATTTGGAACTAGTGTCTACATTTATGTTTTGATTGTGCCTCAAATAAAATTGTTTCCAACAAACAATACTCGTGAGAAATTTTATAATAATAATAATTGTCATAAAATCAGTTATCTCAAAAACTTAAATTAACAAGAAAAAATATCTAAAAAATTATATTTCTAACATACTCATCTATAAAAGCTTTTTTCTTTAAGGCTTGAAGCGTGACAGAGACATTTTTTTTCTTTTTAGTTGTATTATGCTATTTTTTTTAATAAGAAAAAGAATTATTCTGAGTGTATCACCATACATCTCCATACATCTTTTGTATTTTTTTTCTATTTTAATTTCTATGTTGAAATATACTATTTCTGTATTATATGTAATTGTTCTGTGCTATCGTATGTTATATTCATGTGCTTTGTAAATTTTTCTGTGCTAATATTTATATTTTTCGTATTGTAAATAGGATATATGAAGATGTACCATGATACATATAGTATTACCTTAAAATAATTCGCTTCAAAGTTTCTCATCATAAAAGTTATTGAACCATGGTGAAATCACTTATTTCCAAAATTTAAACTAATAACAAATATACATAAATAATTATATATCTAACTATAGTAATTGATAGTTTTTTTTATTAAGAGCTAAATTATTGGGTCCATGAGGATACTTTTTTTTTCCTTATTTCTCTTTTTGGTCAAAACTATTGAATCTCAAGAAGCAAAAGTACAAATGTTTTTGCATGAAGATAAGGTTGTGTTAGCAAATTTGCATGCAATACCATAATAATAACAATAATGGAAGTGCATGCTGAGTGATGGCTGTGGTAGATTACTAGATTCCAATCCGTTACAGTCTTTGTATTTGGATTGCTCCTAAATTTTGTTGGTCTCTGCTGCTTGTCGTTTTCTCTTTTTTTATCACGGGCTTTCAAATTTTTTCTTGGCCCACCCATCAATTTTGTTTTATGCTTTTTTTTTCCTCACAATTTGATTGTAGAATTATTGTGATCAATCCTAAATTTGTAAATTAGACCTACCTAATTTCAATTTTAATATGATATAGAGTCTATCCGATTTTATGTTATTAGGCCATCAACCCAATTATGTTCACACTACAAAGGATATGAATTCTTAAAAGTTTATAAATGCAAGAGGTAACATCACTGCATGAGTTAGCTTTTGATTTAAGAATCAAGTATTTTTAGCGACGGTTATAATTATTGTCATAAGAATTGAGAATCTTTTAAGACAAAATATAACACGATTAATATCTAATTTATGGTAAATATATTAATGGTTATTTTTATTATCATTAAAGGCAAAATAAATTAAATTACCATTAAAAAGGATTTTTCTTGTAGTGAATTTAGAGAATGGCAAGGAAAAAAATTAAGAGACTACCTTTAATTAGTGCATCAAATAATTAAACATCTAATCCATTATTTGTACAAGTCTATGAAACACACATAGAGATGTGAGACACGACACGTCAAATAATAAAGTATGTTCGGCTCAAAACACATAACATAAAATGTCCATAAAATATCCGACACAAACACGATAACTTATAAATGTGTCCGTGCTTCATAGTTATAAGTTCTCGCTATATTGAGATTTTTTTCTTTTTACATAAGCAAAGAAAATACTCAAATTATATTGAGAATTTGATGCTTCAATTGATTATACCCAAAGGCTATGTGGTGGTTGGTTGGCACAGCAGTGAATGTGACACAAAGGATTCTGATTATCTTTCTTTATTAACATACGAAGGAATCAGAATCTTGTTATAAATTCACTCTTTAAGTGTAGCATTGTTAAGAAACCTTCAAGAGGTTGGTTTGGTTTATTATTAGCAATATAGCTATATATATAGATCTTATTATATATTATTTTCTTGAAATATCTTTCCGAAAGTAAGATTGCATTGTTCATATCTGTATATCTCCCTAATGATTAGGGCCAATTTTAATTAATCATACATACATACATAAAGGCACTCATCAATTTATTTATTAATTAAATCACATTTCTAATTAAACTTACATTATTGGATCACATACCAAAATGGAACTTGCAACCCCATAATGAAACTTACCACCGCCAACAACTTCAAATAAAGAAGATTTTTATTATTTTGTTTTATTTAATGTTTTTCCTTTAATTATATATATATGGACCAACTTGAAGATATAGGAAGAAAAAGGTGATGAATCTCTTCTCTCTCTCTGTCTTTTTTTTTCCCCTAAATATAATTATTGATGTAGTCTATAATTTCTATTTGAAATTATCATCATCTTTACATGGATAAGGATTCACAATTTCACATGGTGTATTATATTATTTATGTGTACTAATATGATACTTGAGTCTTGATATATTATCATATATACAAATCTCTTATATATGCTAATTAATGCATACATCAATATGCTCTTTAATTGCTTTTTTTTCATGCTTATTTACTTTCTCATTACATCATTTGTATTGTTCATTTTTCTTAAAACTATATATGTTACAAATAAGGTTAAATGTTGTCTCTAATATAATTAAGACACAATTGTCATGCCGACATCTCTATTTATTTTAAAATAAATTTAAAATATTAATAACAAAATTAAAACAAATTAAACATTAACAATATTTTTTTAAAAATTCTAAAAAATTTAAAGAAAAATAAACTATATTTTATCTTTATAAACTCTAAATTCTAATCCTAAGCATTTCAAAAAATGAAAATTATAAAATAAATTTACAACAAAACTTAGCTAATATTAATTAATTAAAAATTAATTTTCAATACTTCTTAATTATTTGATATAGAAAG
>JASCZI010060581.1:72461-84927 GCA_036250425.1 Stylosanthes scabra | reverse complement strand
TATATATATATATATATATATATATATATATATATCGTGTTTAGTTTCTATTTTAATTGAACTTTTTTGGGACACTCATATATCAAATAGAATACTAAGATGAGTGGATTTATGTTTATTTTTCCCCACTGTTTTTATGTTCTTCTGATCTACTTATCCACACTTCAAAATTAAAGAAGTATACTTTAGGCATATACTATGGTGTTGCAAGTTGCAACTTTGCTATATTCTTCTTTTTCCTTTTTTCTTTTATTTTTTAAAAAAGGAGAAATGCGTAAAGCATAGACAAAACCTTTTTTGGATACTAAGATGAGTAAGTAATAAACCTGTTAATCAAATCACACATGCTTTCTACACCTTGATTTGATATTGCAAAAATTATTGGCCTCTTTCGAAATTTATTTATTATCAAGCCATCTTATATCACTCCTTTTCATAGTTACTAATATTATTAGGAAAGTTAGGCATACCGTATTTTACTATTTTTTAGGCGTTGATTTTAATTGATTTTAATTATAAAATAAAAATATAATTAAGATCAATGGTTAAAAAATAATGAAATACGATATACCTCATTTTTTGAGACATATCGAATAATCTTCCTATATATTAAGTGCATAAAATTTTCATTGGAAAAAGTTCCATAAAAACATTTAATAGTTATTGGGCCATCCTCCACTCAGCCCAATGATATAAAGGGTGCATCATTCATTCATTTGGACCAAACATATATAAACGAAGATTCCAAATCCATCAGATTTTCTGTCCAAAAATAAATCCATCATATTTCAGGTTTCAGCTAATGTTAACATGCTGACTATGTCCAAAAAAAAAAAAAAAACATGCTGACAAAAAAAAAAATAATAATAAAAAGCACAAAGTTTACCCTAAAAATTAGGTTTTCAACTTTTGGTCTTTGTGCCTCTTTTATGGAAACTTATTCAGTACAAATGTGAGTTTTATTAGAAACTTGTGATGATTTCCATTTGTAATAATAAATTCTGTATTGTAAAAAAAAATTTCATACATGTATCAACTTATATTTATATGTAATAACTTTCTGGCTAATATTTAAAAGAAATATTTGCCCTCTGTAATATTTCTTTACAATAATATATACATCCATATACATTTTTTTAAAAACAATATTTAGTGTTGTATTTTAAAAAATATAAAAAGCAATTTATATTATTATTGTGGGCAAATATAAAACAAAAGAAAATGTATAGAAAATATTTTATTTTCAGTTACTTCATAATTTATAATAATTCAATAATTTTAATCGATGATTTTAATATATATATTTTAAAATGCTTTAAATGCTTTAAATGCTTCCAAATGTATGTATGATAAATTAAATTGATTGGAAACATGAAGAAGTGTGTGTGTGGTGTTTATTATCTGCTGGCATGCATGCATATAATAAGGAAAGTATTTTATATTGCATGCATGTAATTTATGTAAACACGTGCTATGATTAAGTAGTATTGTCTAACCCTAACGATAGATGGATACAAAATAATCAAGCTTAGAGAAGGTTCCAACTACATACTGTGTGGAGGGAGCAGTCCCAATCCGAAGAAACGTATATAGATTTTGAGGAGTCAAGCTCACAAGTTAGGAGATAGGAGAACCACTACTTCTCAATCTATTGCATGTGGATGGAATCTAAATATATCTCTCGTTTAAATACTCCGGTACCTCATAATAATGATATACCGTATTTCATCATTTTTTATTCGTTGATTTTGATTGATTTTAATTATAAAATAATATATGATTAAGATCAACAACTAAAAAACGATGAAATATGATATATCGTAATTTTTATGATATACCAGATAATCTTTCTTAAATATATTGAATATAATGCGCTACAATATTAACATAGCGTATGTATGTATAATAATTTTGAGGAGTGGAAACAGTAATATCTATCTGTTTGCATTGGTTAGATATTTTCAGAAAAGTGATGATATTTTATGTACACATTTTTTTATTAATCAAATCTGACTTAAGTTAGTTCAATATAATTATTTTTAGATGGTTTATACAGTAAATATATAAATAGTAAAAATATAAATTTTATTAAAAAAATATGTGAGTTCACATTTGTATATTACTTTAATTTTTTTGAGATATAAAATATAAAATCTGTATTGTAAAAAAGTGTTTCATATCTGTATGAATTTAGATCTTTACCAAATGATTTTTTTTTATTTTTATTATTAAACATCTAGATATATAACACTAACTAATTAACTTTCACTTATTTATATATTTAAATGTTACTGTTCAATTTAATTAAACTTAATTTTAAAAATAATAATAAAGAGTATATCCTAAATTAAAGTATATCTTTTTTGAAAGTTGGGAAATTAAATGAACATTTACACTTATGAATTATCTCAGGATTTTTAATTAAATTCATTTTCAATAACTATCTCTAACTCTATACTGCCATGTTGAATTGAAACTTCCACACTGCATTAACAAACTCCACATTGGCTGCATTACTAGAATAATAAATTAAAACGTTTATGACGCAACGTAACATTCGTATCATATCACATCACATGACATCATAAATTCATAATAATAATACTGCCATCATCATCGTCCTAACGCCTTAGTTTATACATATTATACGTAACAAAATAGAAAAAAAATTGATAGTTACAATTATTTAACAATAATTATAAATTGTTATATTTTAATTTAAATTTATTAATTTTTATTGAATTAAATGTATAATATTATATATTATAAACATATAATAATAACAAAATAAAATTATATATATATATATATATATATATATATATATATATATATTAAGTTAAATATAGTATACACACATTAATCATTATCATAAATTCATAACACATTTTCATTAATTTGCTTCTTCTTGGTGAAGATTAATCAGCTAATAAATTAAACTACCCTATTCTATATATGGATTAGAGATTTATTTAATGTATTATTGTCCTATGCAAGAGTTAACATGTTAACTATTTAGTATTTAGTACTACTCTGATCTAGATAGTAAGCCTCACAAAAAAGATGAGGACAAGAGGTGGGTAAGGAAATTTTGGCGTGTATATATATTAATATATAACGAGTAAAAGATGAAATAATAAAACCAAATATATAAGTAACATGTTTTAATAATGTCTGTTAGATTTACCCTAAATATGACGTCACAGAAATAATCAATTGTAAATCTTTATATTCTTTCATGCTGCGTTTTCCACGATAAACAGGCGAGGGGTTAAGTGAAAGCTTAGGGCATGTGTATATAATATTTCAAATTCAATTGTGTATCAACTAAGATGATAAAATTGATTTTGTGGATAATGCGATTCGGGTGTAAAAAATTATTATTATTATTATATATATATATATATATATATATATATATATATATTTTATACAGCGATTCAATCATTATGTCAGTCTTTTAAATGATCACTAAGACATTAATTATAAAAAGTATTAATTGTTATGATATATAATTAAATGCGCCTATAAAATTAAATTATATGTGACCTAATTTCATTGCGTATCAAATAATGTCACACACATATATGTATTATCAGTTTAACTAATTTTTGAAAAACGATAGGTAGTTATTAACGAAAAATTACCATATTTAACTTAACATCTAGTATTATGCATTTAATTTAATAACAATCCATAAATAAAAATAAAAGCTAAAATAAAAAACTAATGGTTATTATGATTACCAAAATAATGGCTACTCATTTTTTAATTAAGCTTAATTATATCGGTTTCAACTAACCCAACAAAACTACTTACATCAATTGAAAAAAGAAGAAGGTAGAGGAGGAGAAAAATAAACTTTGGTTACATTTAGTTATAAAATAACTTATTCATCACCTAATATGTTTTTCATGATTTATATGTGGCCATAGCTTTTCCAGGAGAAACAAAAAAGGTGAATATAAATTTTCTCACCAATTCTCTCGTGCTTATCATTTTTTTTAGATTTATCAAACTTATTTTTTAAAATAAATATCAAATATTTAAAATTTATTAATTTTTGTACTTTTAATTCATAGATTAACTATATAATTTTTTTTACAAATTAGACACTAATTTTTAGACATTAAACCATAAATTCTAAATCCTAATATTTGCGCTAAAAATCGAAACATACGTACACTACTACTCGTTTACATGAGATTCACAATGTTCATGTGACTGAAATTTTATAGACAAATTATTTTGTGCACCACACAAACCCTAAACTTGTACATATGTACACGTGTCGACACTTGATATGGAAGTTTATACATTCTGTTAGTATAAGTAAGCTTCTTCATTCATTTTGTTAAACATCTTAAGTCAATAACTTATACTCTCTATTGTAGCTATAGCACTACTACTATTTTTTTGTATACACATACATATACGTATAAAAAAATACGAACAAATACACATACACTTTAGAGTTTGTTTAATTTGAAATTGAGAATTGAAAATGGGGATGGTTAAGGAAATCTTGGGACAAAGCATATCAGTGGAAGCATTTTCTTTTCAAGTTTCAACAAGATGCTACACTCATCATCTAAATAGTAATAAGAAACACAAAGTTTCATTGTTTCCCAGTTTCTCTTGCTCCTCAATTCTGACCACGCCACAGGAGCTGATGAACACGGTGCGGTCGTCGGCGGCAGCGCCCGCACCCATTGTCAAGGGGAGAACCACCACCATTGATGATGATTTGATTAGTAATAATAATAAGGGTCATCATGATGAAAATGATGATGATGGTGTGACATTGAAGATAAGTGCAAGTGTAAGTATCAAGAATAGTAAGGAGTTGATGGAAATGTTGCTTGATTACTTTGATAGTTTCAACAATAATTCAGTTGGGGATAGAGGAATTGTCATGCAGCTAGTTAGCACTCAAATTGATCCCAGTAAGTATGAATTTGTATTAATAAAACCAATTTGTTTTCAAATGTATTGATTAGTGTTGACTTGTGTTGACTTATGGTTTTTGCCCTAATTATAAATTGAAGGAACAATGGAGGCAAAGGTGAGCAAGAAAGCCGTACTGGATTGGTCAAGAGAATTATTATTTCATGGAGGTGGTGGGGATAATAATAATGAGAGGTCAACTCACAAAGTTGAATTTGAGATTGACTCTAACTTTGGGTTCCCGGGAGCCATTACTGTCACAAACAAATATGACAAGGAGATCTTCTTGGAAACCATCTCCATTGACGGCTTTGTGGAGATTTCTTGCAATTCTTGGGTTCAACCTGAGAAGCTTCACCAAGACAAGAGAATTTTCTTTAGAAACAAGGTAGATATTAGTATTATATTATTATTATTATAAATTTAATTTTGATGTTGTGTTAGTGTAAAAGATATTTTATATGTGCATTCAATTGCATAATGCTACGCCATAAAAAATAACTTACTTTTCAATTAACTCAATAATTAGTCATAAGAAAAAACAGATATGATTATATGACTGTGTAAAACGTTTTAGACCGTGGATATATGCAATAGTTATTTCATGGGAAATAATAAACAAATAATATTGTGTATTGTATATTATTATTATTATTAGGCATGCTTACCATGTGAGACAGCAGAGGGTGTGAAGGAACTACGAAAAGAAGAGCTCAGACAAAAGAGGGGAGATGGAAAAGGAATGAGGAAGGTGAACAGTGATAGGGTTTATGACTATGATGTGTACAATGACTTGGGGAATCCAAGTAAGGGCAATGAACATGTTAGGCCTATATTGGGGACCAAAAAACATCCTAGTCCTAGACGTTGTCGAACTGGTCGTTCACCTTTCATAACCCGTGAGTTTTATTTTCATCTTACCCTTTATTTTTTTTATATTTATATCTACGTATATCATTTTACACTTTCATACGCCTCATTTACAGCACGGAAAAATGTAAATATTAGTATAGAAAAGTAAAATTTCTGTGGTGATAGTTTACATTTCTCCGTGTAAATGAGATGTACGGAGATTTACAATGGTACATGTAGCATTATCGTTTATATATTTCTCCAACTAAATAAATAATTAGTATTTTGCATAATTTGTAACCAAATCTATGCATGTGTATGTGACAGACGAGGAATATGAGTCGTGTGTGAATGCATTCATGGAAACATATGTGCCGAGAGATGAAGTGTTTGAAGGAGTTAGAAAAGAGGCTCTTGATGTGGAGAGAGTGAAAGGCATAACACGAAATTTGATTCCCTTCATAAGAACTTGCATTACCAAGTGTGGAGTCTTCAAGGAGCTATCAGACATCAAGAACATATACAAAAGAAGGGATGAAATGAAGCATGATGATGACGAGAATCCAACATTACTTCCTATTCATGTTAACAAGTTCCAAGATTCCTTCGAAGACTACTTCAAATTTAGCACTCCACACATTATAACTGGTATATATATATGTGACCTAATAATCACTATAATTGGTTTCAAATTGAGTATTAATCATTATAATGAAGAAAATTTGCTATATATAGGAAATGGTTGCTGCATAAGAGATGAAGAACTTGGGCGTCAAGCCTTGGCTGGTGTCAACCCTTTAAGCATAAAACGGCTTCAGGTCTGTTTAATTAACAACAATATTTATAAATTGTAATACTAATTAGGTGAATACTCACGTGCGGTCGACTTAATGTGAAGTTGCTTGATAAAAGTCGTTAGATGAGTTGACATGTTTGACTAAATTGTGATCCAACGATTTTAAAATGACAAATTCACGTTAAGTTAACTGCACTTGAGTTTTCACATAATAATTATATATACTATTTGAATAAATTTTGAGAAGAAAATAATTATGTATAAAATTTTGTAGACTTTTCCACCGGTGAGTGATTTGGACCCCACAATGTATGGTCCACAAGAGTCTGCTCTAAAAGAAGAGCACATAATCAGCCACTTGGATGGAATGTCCGTACAACAGGCTATGGAGGAAAAGAAGCTATTCATTTTGGATTACCATGATGCATATATGCCATTTCTAAAAGGCATCAATGCTCAAGAAGACAGAAAAGCTTATGCAACACGTACCATATTGTACTTGACTAGAGTGGGAACTTTGAAACCAATTGCCATAGAGCTGAGTCTTCCTAATAATCCTGAGGGCCCAGGGGAGCAGCAGCAACAAGAACAATCGAAACAGGTCTTAACACCTCCATTGGATGCCACTTCTTATTGGTTGTGGCAACTTGCCAAAGCACATGTTTGCTCCAATGATGCTGGAGTTCACCAACTTGTTCACCATTGGTATGTCCCTTTTTTCTCCATGATGTGATCATATATAGAAGTGCTAACCCTGGAAATTGGAATGATAATTTGATGTTTTGTTGAATAGGTTGAGGACTCATGCATGCATGGAGCCATTCATCATAGCAGCACATCGCCAGATGAGTGTCATGCACCCTATATTCAAGCTTCTAAAGCCTCATATGAAATGCACACTGCAGATTAATGCCTTGGCTCGCGAGGCTCTCATCAATGGGGGAGGCATCATTGAGTCTGACTTCTCTACCGGCAGATATAGCACTGAGGTCCTCTCGGCTGCCTACAAAGATTGGTGGCGTTTCGACATGGAAGCCCTCCCAGCTGACCTTATCAGAAGGTTCGTGTACTTTAACTATTCCTATTTAGGCACATTTATTTTAAACATAATCTCATGATCATTGTCCTGAAAATTATGCAGAGGGCTGGCAGAACCAGACAGAACACAACCTCATGGGATCAAACTAACAATTGAAGATTACCCTTATGCAAATGATGGCCTTCTTATCTGG
Source organism: Stylosanthes scabra (assembly GCA_036250425.1). Lineage (NCBI taxonomy): Eukaryota > Viridiplantae > Streptophyta > Magnoliopsida > Fabales > Fabaceae > Stylosanthes > Stylosanthes scabra. The sequence goes on along the minus strand of JASCZI010060581.1, from coordinate 77,100 downwards.
TTTGCTTTGGAGAGGATGGTTAGAACTTATGTGAACTACTACTACCGTAACGGCCTAATGGTACGGTCGGACAGCGAACTCCAAGGGTGGTACAATGAGGTCATTAACGTAGGCCATGGTGATCATGCAAATGCTACTTGGTGGCCAACACTTGCCACTCCCAGAGACCTTACCTCAGTCCTCACCACACTCATTTGGATTGCCTCAGTTCAGCATTCAGCTGTGAATTTTGGGCAGTACCCTCTTGGCGGGTACATCCCGATGCGCCCACCACTGGTGAAGAAGCTGTTACCGAAGGAAGGAGATCCAGATTACAAGGAGTTCTTGGAGGATCCCGAAGGTTTCTTGTGTTCTTCCCTGCCGGATTTGTTTCAAACCACCAAGTTTCTTGCAGTGCTTAACATACTCTCTCAGCATCCTGAGGATGAAGAATACATCGGGCAGAGAAGGGACTTGTCAGATTGGTCTGGTGATCCTGAAATTATAGAGGCATTCTATGAATTCTCCATAGAGCTAAAGAGAATAGAGAAGGAGATTGAGAAGAGGAATAGAGACCAAAATCTTAGAAACAGATGTGGTGCTGGGATTCCACCATATGAATTGCTCATTGCTAGCTCAGGTCCTGGAGTTACTTGTAGAGGGGTGCCTAATAGCATAAGTACATAGACATCACACAATTGTGCGTAGGATTTACCCAATTGTTATGGAACTAGGTAGTGTATATTGGAAAGAAATTGTGCCAAGATACAAAATTTATGTAGCAGATAAATTAGGATCAACAAATCTTTTAGAACTACTCAAGCAATTTATTTATTTTCTTATTGTAACTCTGAAAAGGGTGCTTAATGCTGTTAGTATATATGGCGATTGTGTGAAACACTGATCTTCAGAGAACTATGTTTTTCTCAGAATATAGAATGTAAAGCCTTTCAACAGAGCAAAGCTAGCTTTTGTATCTTCAACGGCTACTGCCTACACCTCTTTATTTCTTGAATGAAAAGCGCCATTTACAACTATATGTAATCAAACCTAATCAGAGCCGGCCAACAAGAACCAATGCTAATGTAGACACAGTTACTTCTAAGTTCTAACTGGTACTAGAAATGACTAATGTCTGCAGAAGCGAATTTCAGCTACATGAATGGAACACTATTCTAACAGTGTAATCTTATGATGATCAGAACAAGGAGCATCAAAAGCGCACTAGAAGCTCACAGACAAATGTCTGACAGCAGTGTGGTGGCCTTGGCAAGATCCATTGCAGAGGATTTTAGGAACACTGAAAAAACAGGGAACTATGAGACAAGAGGAAATTACTGAAGGCAGAATTATCTGGTTGAATGTACACTCTAACTGCTGCTATGAGTATGAATACTTACACACCACCATAGATGTACACTTATACAGAGTTACTCCACATTTGTGCACTATCCAACAGTAGCTGCCTAATGATAGCTACTCAGATTGAGATCAGCTCTGGTCTCGCAGGGAAATTGTCACAGCAAATTTATACCTTCCTTGAACCGTAGATAAATAAAAATCCACACTCAACAGAACCAGAAAAACAATCCCAAATATGTCACAGGGATAGTTTACATATTAACACATAAAAGCTAACCTGACATTTTTTTTTCTTTTTCTTTTTCATCAAGGACTCTAATACAGCAACATCACATCTCCTGACTTAGATAATGTCTTGAATGCAATGCGGATGAAGGAAAAAATGAGAGGATAAGTAATAAGCAAAAATGATATCTGTGTTGTTTCCCAACTTGATGGACACCATTTGTAAGTAAATACAAGATGAACATTTCATCCATCTCTTGACCTTTAAGGATCCAATCTTAGAGTTTGTATGATTTAAACAGAACATTTTAGTTCACAAATGGCTTGATCAGGGACAACCCAATTGCTCTTTGGAAGTAAAAGCATGAAACATCAGTTAAATTCAGAGTTTTTCTCACCAAATATTATTTTTCCATTAAACAAATCTTCAGAACATAGCAACAACTACGACCATCAATTTGATCAAAGGATCAGGCAAACTTCTACAATTAGAAACAAAACCAGCACAAATCAAACAGCAGTGAAAGAAAAATTAATGAAAGCTTCAATGAGCTGCAGTGGAAGACTGAAGAAAAAATGTCAGGTATCATTTCTGATTTGAACTTTTCCTTTTCTTTTCTTATTTTTTCCCACCGTAACAGAACACACACGAATGCAATTCAGTAATTCACAACTCATATTCCATGACTAAATTACTCAATTCGATGGAAGGAAGAAAAAAAAAATGAAAGATCCGATTTTTTACAGAGTAATTCATTCAAATCGAAAAGGGGGAAAAAAACAAAAAAGGTGGTGTTAAATCAAATTAATCAATCATACTTCTCCCTCCAAGAGTAAATGAGGAAGAAAACCCAAGAAAGGGCCAAGACGATGTCACCGACGGTTTGCCGGAGCCAATCCCAGGCGAGATCCTCCACCTTGCGCTCGAAGTAGATCCTCCAAATGGCCATGAACACGTGGAGGATCACGCAACCTTTGGCGAAGAAAGACTGAAAGTCACGGTCTTTGACGAAGGAAACCATAAAGAGGAGGAACCCTATGGCGACGAGCAGTAATCCAGAGAAGGAATCGGAGGTCTTGATGAGGAGCTGATCGTGCGGCGTTGAGCCGAGGAGCTTCGTGGCGGTCTGCACGCCGTGCCCGAAGGTGTATACCTCCTTCATGTAGAACATCATCAGTGCACCGCAGGTAATGGCGATCAGCGAGTGAAGGATGCAGATCAAGAAGAACGCCGACGACGATCCCATCGATTCGACGGTGGAAGCTACGGCGGCGGTGGAGATTGCGGTTTCTCAGGTGGTGGTTGATTTGGATTTTGACATAGCTGGTTCTGCAAAACCCTAACCCTCTCAGCTGGCGATTTGGGGAAGAAGACGAAGGTCGAATGATGTTTATAAAACTTTGTTTGATTCTTTTATTTTATTTATTTATTTATTTATTATTATTGTTGTTATTTTAAATTGATGAGTTTAAGGCAAAAGATTCGAAGTGTAGTGTTAGGAAGTGACGTAAGCGAGAGATTCTAGGATAAGGATCTGGTGGGGCCTACTTAGTGTAACACTGATGACTAGATTGTCCTACAGGGTGCCACGTGGCGGAGCTCTTCTAGTGCCGACAGAAGAGATTCTGAGCTGATCTCTTCTGACTTCGGTTGAAATTGGATTTTAGTTTTTTTTTTTTCTTTTCTTTTCTTTACAAATTCGCCAAATGATTTAAAAAGTTATATGATTAAAAATGAATGTTAAAATTATTATTTTAAAAAATACACTAAAACTTGAATTTTGTGTACTTTTTTTTATAAAAAAATTCAATTAATAACTATATTAATTAAACCCTTATTTATATATTGATCCCAGTATGTATGATTGCGATTCGTTTATATGCCTTCATGCCAAATTGCCAACTATTAAATTTTGATTTGAGACTATTTTATGTACGTCTAGTTGTATAATGCTAAACTTGGTTAGCTAGGTTGGTATCACTTGTGTTATTAGTTTTCCCTCTTTCAACTCGGTTTCGAATCTCATGTGAGAAAAAAAGTAATTGTAATAAATAGCTTAAAATTTAAAAGTATATACATGACAACATAACTACATAAACTCCTCTTTCTGTAAGTCGTGATTATCAGCACTCAAATCAATTTGAGTTGCTAGTTTTTACTTTCCTTTGAACAAAAAAAAGCTATTCTTTCTGTTATAAAAATAACAAAATAAACATGAACAATACGTTAGGAATAAGATAAATAATCGAAACATAAACGTACAATGGAATGTAGGGAATTCTTGGGAAATTTTTGTAACCTTTTATTGAACAGAAAGAGAGGGGATGAATTTATCTATAATGGGGTCATTTGAGAGTGCAAGAACACTTTCTCCTATATGAGTAATGAAACAAGAAAATGGGTTACCACATTTGAGGGATGTGGTAGTAGGTGGTAACCCAGCTAATAAGATAATTATTCAACTTTTTTTTTTTGTAGTCTATATACAACAAAAAATCAATAACGATGGAACATTTGCACAAAGTGAAGGTAAGAATGAGAGCGTCTATATTGAAACAACGCTCATCTTGCAAATTTTCCCCTCCAGCTCTGCCAACGAATGATTTTGATCTTTGTAGGTGTGTATGCCAAAAAGAAAAGTAAAGAAAAAAATGTTATAACCGATCACCCAAAAAACAATGGCTATTGAGTTGCTGCGAAGTATCTATTTCCATACACAACTCTTGGACGGCGCCTTCTCACACGCCTTACTGGGCCTCGCCAAGAGCCTCTCCAGGGTCCTCGCCAAGGTCCTCCCCTAACGGTTGGAATCACAACACTTTGAGGATGAGATTCAAGCACTGGCAATGGAGGTGGCGGAGATGGTATAAGTGGTGGGGGAGGACTCACTGCAGCAGAATCTGGTGGAGCCTGGCGCTCTAGTAGGAGATCCATGTGGTATTTCTGTAAGCACAAAAGGAAGATAATTTGAAATTACAGTAAGGTTGAGTGTTGAATCACACAGCAATACAGTTTGCCTCAATAAATAATGTTGCAAGGAAACTTTGAATAACAATAATAATTGCTGGTAAG
>JASCZI010060581.1:29742-72451 GCA_036250425.1 Stylosanthes scabra | reverse complement strand
CAAAGTTGCGCCTTTCACAATCCAAGAACATGGCAAAATGAAAATCAACCATGGATAGTAGTTTATCCCTGACAATTGCAAAGCTAATCTGGTCCCTTGAAGTAAACCGGTCAACTTCATTGTGCCAAAGACAGGTAAAGAGGTTGCTAATAGGAACGAGCTCTCTTACAATTACACATCCTTCAGGAACATCTGCAATTCAACCATCAAGGTTCAGAGGAAATATAAGTCTGATTTGAACCCTCAATCCTATAATGAAAGAGCTAGTTTAGCCTACCGCTTATTATACGAGGAAGTTTTGCCTCTGTGTATGGAGTCAGTCCCTCTTTCTTGTAAAAGTCTATCTGAAAGTCAATAGAGGCGTTATCATACTTTCCAGCAGCTTTATTTGCCTCAGCCTCAACAAATACATCAAAGCGTTTATAATGTCTAGATATTGCAAAAGTTGCATTCCTCCTCCACAAAAACCTGTATAAGGATGAGAGATATGAGTAACTTAGGTGCTGAAGCATGTATTGTAGCAAGAAAAACAATAATAAAGCTAGTATCCCGTCAGCATAATCCATGGGGATAAACAGAAACCAGAAACACAATGGCATTCATTTAAGTTTCGGATTTATCTATGTTTTCCATCGCCAAACTCCCAAAAGTGACTATTTTCAGTTTGCAACCCACTTATAAGATACAGGAATAACAACAAAGTCTTCCTCCACTAGTTGGGACAGCTCATGGATTAAACGTTGCCTATGCCGCATGCAAACCATGCCCATGGACAAATAACTCAGAAAGATACAATAGGAGGGACTTCAACACTTCAGTTCTGGCAACCATCAACCATCTTAAGACCACAAAGTGTATATCAAGACCAGTAATTAGTTTCCATCCTTAAAACTTATACCCGTAATCAACATATTTTTCATACAGTAATCAACAACTTATCCATAAATAATGGAGGCATTTTTGTGATCTAGAAAGATTAAGAGGCCACTCTTTGTGGTAAATATATAAAGATTTTATTTCAAAATTTTCAATGCCATGACAGAAGAACCCAGAAGACATATTAGGGAGCAACAAGTGCAATAATTACACTGAATGAAAAGTATACAAGTAAAACATTATTGGTCAAACCAAGAGATGTAAGATACAAGGAACTGACATTGTGAGGAACATTCATTCTGAAATAAAACAGAGATTCTGAAGTATACCTTTCAAGTATTTGATATGGATCAACAAGAAGCTCAAGCTTCCCATCAAGCCATATAGAGTACCGGGCATTTGGAGTCATCCTATGAATCAGAAGCTTTGGAATCTGTGGGAGAGGTAGTTAAAATTACGAGTTATGCACAAGAAAATATATGTATTTGATTTTTGGTCTTCTTAATCTTAATTCATAGCAAAAGCCTACAAATATATTCTGAATTAAAAATAATCATAATGCTCAGACAAGGAGATCAAGCCAATAGTATTTTCTTTCTACTCCATTTATGTGTGTTAAAGGATGGTCAATATTGCATTAACATCTATTATATAACCATAGCCAACAATTAGCTTTCTGACCTTTCCCGTGCGCCTTGCATCTGTGTAAGGAATATTACGAGCAACAATAATTCTCCATAACCCAATCCTTTTGTTGATTCCCAGTAAGCCAGATGCCCTCCAAGCTTTTTCTGTTTCTTCATCTATAAACATAAGGAAGCATACTGTCTTCTTTGAATGGTTACTAATGTTTGATGGCTCATTTATTGCATCAAAATTTCCTGAAAAACATATTCAATTAATCAGCCAAAAATCAGCTTAATCAACTAAGTAAGGCTTGAAAAACATGATACACACCAAATATGGCTGATGCAACAACTACACCACGGCACTGCTCCATATGATAGAGGTCGTCTTCATCCATGTCAAATCCTGTGTTGCGACCAGGTTTAGGTCCTTTTACAAATCTGAATGACCACACACATCATTGAAGATGCAGAATGGATGGATGTGAGTAAAAGAGTAGGACATATAAATCCTTTATAACTAGCAGTCTAGCACAGAAAACTTATGACCACAAAAAAAAAAATTTCAGTTCTTACTTGGTAACAAAAGGTAAATATCGAGGGAAAATGAAAACTTACCCACAGTGTATGCTCATTGACTCCCGTATATCAAAAGAATCACTTCTCTGCTTCAAAGTGGGGTATCCACCAAAGTCTGAACCACCAAACTCCCCATCTCTGCTTAGATTTTCCTCCCAGATATATGTCAGATTCTGAATTATTGGAGATGGAGAGGGAAACTTTGGCATAAGTGCAATGGCTTCTTCAACGGGAAGGTAACATACAGGGCATGCTGAAACATAGACGAATATTCTGAGCAATTAATTGGATATCTTCACAGGCAATTGATTCTATTGCAAATTGCTGAGTATATAATAGCCTAAGATAAGATATGATGGAACCAAATAGTTCAAGTAGGACTTACGCCGTGGCCCACTACGCTTTGGATCTGCCGGTGGTGGAGGAAGAGTGAAGCTATTACACGGATGGCCAGGAGGAAGAGTGTAACCCAGAAAATTGCTCGGGGGAGGAGGGGGTAACACCAAATTCGTGGCGAAGCCCATGATATTCGCCGTAGATGGCGAATCACCTATGGAAATACTTCCCTTAACACTGATGTCACTTGCTCCATTCCCTTCTGGCGAATCAGCTGAAAGAACCAAGCCATGCCACAAAGATAATGTCTCATCAAAAGCTAGAAAAAATCATTAATCTCAAGTAATTGAAAGAAAGAAAAAAAAAAAAAAAAAAAGTTCTCTTCCTTCAATAAGGCAATTGCAATCCATCCTAAACAATAATGGTTTTTCCTTTTTCTTTTTGATCAATCCTACTCATGTTGATCGCGAACATCAATGGTTAATCAGATGAAATGAATCGTAAAACCAATCAACTAATCAAAATACAAACAAAACGAGCTAACTAATTAATTAAACTATGTATGTTCAATGTTCCTCTAACATCAAGACAATTAACAAAAGAAGTAATGGAATTGAGGAGGGTGACCTTTTCCAACGTAGAGAACCCAGACGAAAACGGCGGCAGAGATGAGAGAGAGAACGAACATTCCGACCTTCCTCCTGCCGGCGAGCTTGCAGATCCAAAAGAAGAGCCTCTCTTTCTCTTTGAGCATCTTGGAAGGCTTACGCGCTGATTGAATAGCTGAAACAACAACTCCTCCGTTTTGTAGCTGCTGCTTCTCCAAAGAACCATAACTCGCAGAACGAAACTCCAATGAACCGTTGCTCATTTTCTCATCCTTCACCTCTTCAACAACAACAACACTTCATCAACTTCCCCCAACTTCTCGGAATCGAAAATGCAGTTAATTACCAATGCAAACAAAATTAGTTTTCATCAATTTTGCAATTCTAGCTGAGTTTTTGAGTTTACAATTACGTGCCACTGAAACTAGGTCCGAATGAATCTAGGGTTCTTTAATTTTTAGAAGAAATCTGATTGACTTTGTTGCAGCGAAATTCTTTTTGAAATCTGAGAGACTTTGAAGAAACCAAAGGATCTTCTTCGACTTCAAGTGCTGCTACTATTATATATTTTTTTTTAAGAAAAATAAAAAATGAAAAAGAAAATTTGGCTGATTCAGAAAAGTGATGATCTCATGGAAGAAAAATTCACGGGGATATTTATACGAGGGAATTTAGGGGGTGAGAATTATGTTGTTTTATTTTATTAGGAAAAAAAAAAAGAAAATAGAAAAGTTTTGATAGGTAAGTCTACGCATATGCACAAAGTTTGCAGGTTCAGACACTGATATGCCATGTCATAGTCTTACTCAAAGTCATTGCTTCTCATTCAGTATTTATTATTTAATAAAAGAAAATAAAAAAGATTTTTATTATTAAATTTAGAAGTAAAAAAAATATATTCTACTTAGTAATTAGAATTATTGGAATTTGTGAACATAATAAATAAGAATTAATCTATATGTATTATTATATATCTCTGTAAATTTTATTTATAACACGTATTAACACAAAAAATAATATTTATATTTTTTTATATTAAAAATTAGATATAAAAAAATTAACAATGATTCATATAATATTACTGTATAAATAAATGATTAGAACATTAGAGTTTGTTAATGGTACCGTTTTGTCTTGATGTTGATTATTGTTGTGTTTTACACATGAGGTTAAATTATTATTATTTTAACCTAACCTAATAAAAACCAGAGTCTTAAGAATAAGAATAAGAAAAATGTGCCACTTGACTTGAATTGAATCATTAATTCATTTTTCTTCCTATAAATTTGTTTTATCTAGAGACAGGTTCAATTATTTCATGATTGCTCTTTTGGATATTGTTACTAAACCAACAAGAATGAGATAGGAATGTTTCACATTTTTTCTTTTAATGTAGAGAAATATAATAGGAAATTATATTTGGTTTTTTTTTTATGGCATGTAAAATTATTTCGATCTGCTGTGCTTTATACTTTGTTTTCAACATATATGCTAAACTATAAATTAAATAAAAAGGAAATAGTTAGAATTTTTTAAGCCGTTATTCCATTTCCAATTTCAGTGTACCTATTTATTTATATTGTTTTTCCTGTTCAAGAATTGCATCAATGCCTTTCCTTTTCTTTCAAACCATCAACCATTAACAGCCTAAACATAATGAGAAAAATACAAACAAAATTCTGACGCAAATTATAATATATGGCACCTCAATTATATTATTGAAGGCACACAATGTTTACAAATATTATTAAGGAAATGTGATTTTTATAGTTAAATATAATTAGAAAATGAGAGAAGGATACATTTTCAACCTTTTTTCAAGGCACAGTCCTTTAATAATAAATGGGTGTCCAACTTAATTTCCCTATCAACAATAAATATTCAAGGGTAGGATTTCAATTGTAAAAGGCCCCCACGCCATTAAACCATGGATTATGATATGAATAATTTGTCATATATTTATGATCATTAAACCATGCATCTCTAAGGAAGCTACCTTCCATAACTTGTCTGGATATGTCACATGTGGACGAGTTGAAAACCATGCCATTCTCATAATTATTATGACACCAAACCATGGAATCTAATTTCTCTAAGATCTCATATTTTTCATCTCTATTTTTATTTTTTTATAATATGAGAAACCAAAATCTTATTTATTGTGCATCTAAACTCGTTGGCCACTAATTACTATATTTTCTAACTTGTATACTCTTCTAATTAATTTGTTTATCAAACGCATGGATGGTTAATCTTATTAATTATTTTAATTTACACTTATGCAACTTTGACTAGATGATAAATTAAAGTGTTATACTAAATATACACCAAATCAGTCATCTTGTATAATATGTATTTTATACTTCAATGTATATTATACTTTGATAGTTAATTTTAGTGGTTAATTTTGGTGTGCAAATAGAATTATTCTAAATGGAACAAAATTCATTAGCGTCTAAAAATGTCATTCCAGGTTATTATAAATAATTACTCATTTAGGCATTATGTAATCTATGATATTATGAGATTAATTAATTTCTCTCTTTAATCTTGATTAGGTTGTGTTGCCTATTGCCTTATTGGGGTGAGGGACATAAAACAGAAACTAGTCCCTAAAGAAACCACCGACTACCTTGTGAAGCAACCGTATACGCTTTGTGAAGGTTTGAGTAACATCATTTCTTAACGCATTTGCTTCCCATCCATCACAACCACAACTTTCATTAATATGTTCCCATAATGCTCTATTATTATTTATTGACACAGCAATTTTAAAAGTGTGCCTAATTAATAGGAGCCACTAAATTAAGTTGATAACAAACCAAACTTATATCAATCATCAATATCTTCCCAATATAACATTCCTCACGAACTTGTTCATTGTTTCTTTTTTGGGGGATATTGTTTTTTTTTTTGGACAATACGGATTGAAATTTATTAGCCATTTGCCCACTGGGTAAAACGTTTGGGCTTTTGCTATTATTTGGGCTTTCGGGAAGACCCAAAATAAAAACTAAAATGGCAATACACGGGAAAAGCTTAGGCCCAAAAGGAGAGGAAGGGGAAAATTAAAAAAAAAAAAAACAGAAAGGAATAAAGTTCTGATTTTATGAATGAATTTATTTTAGTCTTTCTTTTTTAATTTGGTGTATTTTATTAAATTAAGATCATTTGTATAAAATGACAAAAAAAATCATATTTAGAAGGCCGAAATGTTATTCCTTTATTTTAAAGATTATTTATTGAAAATTGAATCTTTTGGGATTAGAATAATAGTATGCTTTTTTTAATTTTTTTTATTTTAATTTATTATATATATTAGAATTAAGATTAGGCGGCCCTAACTCAACCCTAAAAACTAGCTCAAGAAGTGAGGAATACCTCACACTTATAAGCTATTTTTGATCGATGTGGGACTTGTAATAATATATAGAAAAAGATTACGGAACTAACATATTATGACTAATAGAGAGCCAACATATATTACAAATGATAAGTTATATAAATTTTTTTTAGATGATAACTTAATTATTTCTCCCTATTAGCTTCCTAATATCGGTTCGTAGCATTGTTAACGTGTCACAGTTCTTCCGTACAAGGAGGAGGTGTGGAGTTTGGAGAGTGAACAAGTTTCTGCAATCTGAATTGCATGTTTGCTTTGCATGGGTCATGGGTGCCGTGTTGACTTTGCCTCCTTTCTTAGCGTCAAAACCTTTGTGCACTTCTCATTACAATTCTAGCCACATTCTTCAATGGGGTATAGTAAAATATAAATTATTTAATTATTTAATTCAATAGCCACATCCTTATTCATGTTTTTGCTAAGTACATTTGTTAAGAATACAAATAGATTTTTTTTTCTAGGTGCTAAACTATTTTCATCATATATGAAAAAATAAAATAAAAAAAAGTGAGTTGAACATATTAAGGCATTGACCTACACTTACCTAACTGACTGCTCGATGTACCCCACACATGAATTCTTAGCTGTCACCTCATGCTTTATGTTAATTAAAAAATTAATTAAAATAGCGTTATATAGCAAAGGGTAGATTATTTATTTATATTATCCATCGTTCAATTTTTTTTTTTATGCCAATTACCTCGTTGATTGATAAAAAAAAAATTTTAATTAATCAATATTAGTCAATTTTAAATTTAGAATTATAATTTAATATTTAAAATTAAAATTTTAGAATTTATGATAAATAAAAATTTTAAAAATTAGTTAATATTATTAAAAGTCAACGAAGTTAAGTTCCAGTTGTGAATTCAAATGTGCTTCTAGTATGTAATACATTCACACAAATCTTGTTTAGCTTTTAATTCTCTTTGTCAATTGTCAAAATAGGATTATACAAAAAATTAAACCGTGATTACAACCCTTCACAATTGCAACATTTGACTGAAGAAACTTCAAATTCAATTTTTCTGGTATATTTTCAAGGCTGTTGCATCTATTATTTATTATATTAAATATATATCAAAATCAGCCAACGATATATAATATATATTTCAATATATATTATACTAATATTAATTTTAATAATTAATTTTGATATGTAAATAGAATTATTATTACTTATTTTGTTATGATTTATTCATCTTTTCCTCTTAATTTAACCATATCTATCTATATCATATATTCATATCACATTTTGTCATTTTCTGCAATTCAACTCAAGTAAAATAATAATAAAATTGGAAGGATTTTAAAACATAAGAAGGAAAAAAAAAAGGGTCTTCCATTGCATCCATTATTACTTGCTTTGATTTATTTTTACTTGAAGGATATAGATCATATCACACATGATTGATTTTCTTCAATTTCTGAACCAAGATGATTAAACACATGAACTCACTGCCTCTACCACCATTTCTTCTATCAGTTGCTGTTCTTTTCAGCTCAATATCTGCCACAGATTTTGTCTTCAATGGCTTCAACTCCTCTGATTTGTTGCTCTATGGGAATGCAACCATTGACTCAAGAATCCTAACCCTCACACATCACCAAACTTTCTCAGTTGGTCGTGCACTTTACCATCACAAGATTCAAACCAAGAACTCAAACTCTTCTTCCTATGTCTACCCTTTTTCCACTTCCTTCATATTCTCCATAGCACCTTTTAAGGATACTCTCCCTGGCCATGGATTTGTCTTCATCTTCACACCAGTCACTGGCATATTCCATGGAACAAGCACTGCTGCTCAGAATCTGGGGCTCTTCAACTTCACCAACAATGGAAATTCAAGCAACCATGTGTTTGGTGTTGAGTTTGATGTGTTTAAGAACCAGGAGTTTAATGACATAAGTGCCAACCATGTTGGGATTGACATAAACTCTCTCACCTCTTTTGCATCTCATGATGCAGGTTATTGGCCAGATGATGAAGATCATGATTCTTTCAAGGATTTGAAGCTCAACAATGGTGAGAATTACCAAGTTTGGATTGACTATGAGGATTCTTTGCTCAATGTTACCATGGCAAAGGTTGGTATGAAAAGGCCTATGAAACCTTTGTTGAATGTTTCTCTTAACTTGTCTCGGGTTTTTCTAGATGAGATGTTTGTTGGATTTACCAGTGCCACAGGGCAATTAGTTGAGAGTCACAAGATTCTTGCTTGGAGTTTTAGCAACACTAATTTCTCATTAAGTGAAGAGCTTATTACTACTGGTTTACCCTCTTTTGTTCTTCCAAAGGATTCAATTTTCAAGTCAAAGGGGTTTGTTGCAGGGTTCACAGTAGGTATCTTCTTTGTTGTTTGTGTCTTTGTTTTGCTTGCAATGTTTGTGATTCGGTTAAAAAGAAGGCTTGAAAGGAAGAGAAAGGAAATGGAAGATTGGGAGTTAGAGTATTGGCCACACAGAATGACATATGAAGAAATTGATGCAGCAACAAAGGGATTTGATGAGGAAAATGTGATTGGAGTTGGTGGCAATGGTAAGGTCTACAAGGGTGTCCTAAGAGGCGGCGGCACAGAGGTGGCCGTGAAGCGAATATCACAAGAAAACAACGGCGTGCGAGAGTTTCTAGCCGAAATTTCAAGCCTTGGAAGATTGAAGCATAAGAACTTGGTTGGTTTGAGAGGATGGTGCAAGAAAGACATGGGAAGTTTCTTGTTAGTTTATGAATACATGGAAAATGGGAGTTTGGATAAGAGAGTGTTTTGTGATGAGAGCAAGATGCTGAACTGTGAAGAGAGAATCAGAATCATCAGAGATGTGGCTTTTGCAGTGTTGTATTTGCATGAAGGTTGGGAAGAAAAGGTTCTGCATAGGGACATCAAAGCCAGCAATGTGTTACTTGATAAAGACATGAATGCAAAGCTTGGAGACTTTGGATTAGCAAGAACTCATAGCCATGGCCATGTTGCTAGCACTACAAAACTAGTTGGAACTGTTGGTTACATGGCTCCGGAAGTGATCAAGACTGGACAGGCCTCGACTCGCACCGATGTGTACATGTTTGGAATCATGATTTTAGAGGTCATGTGTGGAAGAAGGCCTATGGAAGAAGGTAAGCCACCTCTTGTGGAGTTTGTGTGGGGACTAATGGTAAAAGGGGAACTAATGAATGCAGTTGATGAGAGGTTAAGGGCTAAAGGAGAGTTCAATGTGCAAGAAGTTGAGAAGGTTCTTCAGCTGGGATTGTTGTGTGCATACCCTGAACCAAAATCAAGACCAAAAATGAGACAAGTTGTGAGTATTTTAGAAGGGAAGAACAATGAGGGAGGTGAAGAAGAATCAGAGAATGAGAATATGGACACTAGTTTGCTTCTAAGGTTGAAATCTGGGGATATTTTGTCTGAGTATTCAAAGTATTTTAACTATTCAACACATCCAACATTTGAAGATATTCGCCAGTCTAATACTTCCTCAACATCTCTCACTTGGTCCAAATCTTTAGTTGCAGGTAGATAGATGAATCTTTGGATCCATTTATCATCTTATATGATTGATTTTGCAGAAGATATTGATTTTTCCTTTTCACTGTATAGTTGAAATTCATAGCTCTTTTTCTTGTAAATCATGTATCATTGCATAAATGAATTGATGAATATATGAGTGTGATCTAGTAAATCTTTCTTAAACTCTAGGATTTTTTTTTTCCTTTTCAAAATAATGTGTAAATATTATCTATCTGATCTTATAATTCTTACAGTGTTATCATGCATAACCTAGAAAATTGTTAGCAGAGAACTTTAAAACATGACACAGTGAAATCATTTTGATGATCTTATTTTACCAACAAACTAAAAACTCCAAATCAAGTCTCTATCTGCATGTATTTGTGGGATGATTCCTGAGTCATTCATCCTTAATCCAAGGAGAATATTTTGGTGTTCTAACATTCCTTAGAGCCTTCCAAACAAGACTGTTACACTTGAATCCAGACCCAAATGCTATCTGGCAAACACGATCACCCCTTTTCACCCTTGAATTAAACTCAAGGTATGCCAGTTCATACCAAATGCTGCTGCTAGAAGTGTTGCCGAATCGCTCCAACGTCTTCCTAGACGCTTCCATGTACTCCTCAGTCAGCTCCAAATTCTTCTGAATCTCGTCCAGAACTTTCTTGCTTGTGGCCAGGATGCACATGTGCTCGAATGCCAGCTTGTAATCCGGAATGTACGGCTTAGTTTTCCTTTTCTTGAAGAGCAAGTTAGTGAAGAAGTGAAGCTGCTCTGAAACTGGTAACACCAGAGGGCCTAATGTGGTTATGTTAGCCTTCAATGCATGCCCTCCAATTTCAATTACATCTTTGCTTACCGAAATACCCCTCCTTCCTTCACTATCTTCCCTTTGATGTATGCTTTTGTGGCTTCTATTGTCCATTCCTTTGTGAGTTCTCACCAACTACAATGTCCAAAATATCATATATAATCATATCGTTTGATTATTTTAAGATAATCGAATATCTAATTGAATGAATGTGTAAAATAATTTACCTGCTTGAGTTCATACTTGGCGCGCCATCTATGTAGGCGAAAATTGGAGAGCATGATGGCTGCAGCCCCCATTCTAAAGAAGCAATTGGGAATAAGCATGTCAGTGTCATTGCCAGTGTACCAAGAAGAGCTCACAACTTCAGTGCTAACTACAAGGGCATAACTGCTTGGATATGCATCAAGAAGGTCTCTAGCTAGATCAATGGCAGTGACACCCGCGGCGCAACCCATACCGCCGAGGTTAAAGCTGTGTATATCATGTCTAAGCTTGAAATGGTTTACGATCAGTGATGAGAGTGATGGGGTGGTATTTAGTATTCCACAGTTTACTACAAGGATTTTGATATCCTTTGGTCTTACTTTTGTGGCAGCAAGGAGTTCCTTAACTGCTCCAACCATCACCATGGACGCCTCTTCTCGGCCGGTGTTCAACGAGGTTCTGTAATTCGGCCGGAAAACCCCCTTTGGCATGTATGTCTCGTCGCCTATGCCGGATTTCTTAAGAACTCTTTCTTTAAACTCAATGGTAGTATCATTGAAATTCCCAGATTTTCTAACTAACTCAATGAACTCTACCTTGGACACCTGCATAAATATCCTCATCAAATATGCCTAAAACAATGTCAAAAGCATATGCTACCAACAATGATATGTTGCTCTAAGTTTTGTTCTTACTCCTATAAATAGATAACAAGACTCAGTGTATGGGATTACCTTGAATTCATTTGGAGGGCGAAAACAAGCGAAATCGAGCAAATAGGTAGAGCGAGGAGTGAAGTCAAAATAGAGATAGAGGAAGAAGAAGAAAAGTGCTGAGATGAATAGAGCCTCAGTGAGGCCATGGTTGTGATGAGAGAGATCTTGCCAAGTGAAGTTTCCAAGATGAGCAAAGAAAGCAGCAAGGAGAGGTGGTGCCAGGAGCAGCAACAAGTAGAGACGATGAGTAATGAGGTATCCATAACCCAGTTTCACATATTTGAGGTTCACTGAACTCAGGAAATCTGGCATTCTAGGCCTTACTCTCACTGAGAAAGAGTCCTCAACACCATTCTGCACAATCTCTGTGGAAAACTCCTCATTTTCTTTTGACATAGGGAACTTAAATTAAGAAAAGAAACCACTATCTTGAAAATTAAACAAGTTAGTTATTGATTACCAAATGAAGTGTTTATTATAGCTGAGAGTGAAGAATAAGTAAGAAATAGAAAATAAAGCAGCATGCGAAAAATATTTGACAGGAAAAGAGGTTGAAGGGATATAGATATTTATAGGATTGTGTTGGAGGAACAATGGTAGATAGTATAAGTTATGATAAGGATTTTACGGAGCATCAATTGTGCATGAATGCGTATGAGCAGCAGATTTGCAGCACCATTGAAATTGTATGTAATAATGGTGTGTAAGAAGAGTAAAACATACTATGTTTTATTTTATTTAAAATATATATTCATTATCTATGAATCTCACTAATTCTATATGAATGTGTTTAAATATAATATCTTAAACTTGTATTTTTATGAAAAATTTTGAGTGTGGTTAGATTTAAACTGAATTATATATATTATATGATTTTTTACGTATTTTGTTTTTCTGTGTCTAATTTTCTTATTTTCATTTTTCAAAGATGTTTGGACGAAGATTAAGATGGGCCCACTAATGTCTAGGCCTGGGCTTTTGGGCTTGTGAGTGAGGCCTGTGGTAGCCTATTACAACTTTTCTATGAATTTAGACCCAAAAGAAAAATGTTCTTGTATACAGGTCCCTGTTCTTAACTTTATTTTCTTTTATAACGCCACGGAATTACTTTTTCAAAAAATTTACATTAATAAAAAATTACAAATAAGTATATTTTTAATATAACGTTTTATACAAGAGTATTTTTTGAATTTCGTATAAACTTTCTTTTTTTCTAATTTTATATTATACTAAAATTATTTTTATAAAAATTTAATAAAAATTAAATTCTAATTTTTTTAAGATATATGAACATTTTAATATTATACTATAAGGTTATTCTCTACAAAATTTAAGTTGATAAAAAAAAGTATATATATAATGTTACATTTAGGTTTGGTACTTTGGTTGTACATGCATTATGAAATGTAACTTTTACGCCATAAAGAAAGAATAATGTTAGAATAAAGAGTGCACTTCTAAATTCTTTTGCGTATATGATCAATTATTGATAGAGATATATGTGGCATTATGCAAGCTAAGCTATGATCAAGATTTCACTTTATGATTTAAATGTAACAATATATAAATCCTTCTAGAACATCCATGAACGAACTAGTAATAATAAAGCAATAATTCTACGTGAACAAGTGGTTTTCGCCAACCAAGTGCAACCAAGTGATTTATTTGTATGCTAAATAGAAGATAATTTTGGTGTCAAATTGAACTTTATTTAGGTGTACTTTTTTATACTATTTGACACCGAAATAATATTCTATTTAGCATAGAAATAAACCACTTGGTTGCACTTGGTTGACTAAAACCATTTGTTCAAATAGCATTACCCATAATAAAGCAAGCTCGGCTCCGATAATCGCCGATATCTTTATAAACATTATTGATCATTTTATTAATTTCTTTATATTATCCTTTCCCGAGAGAAAAAAAAAATATTACATGCTAGCTACAGATGTTATATAAACAGCTCACTGATTAATTGAATCTCCATATTATTCTCACAAGAAGAAACATCACATCTAGTACTGCATGTTTTTCTGGGACTGTTCACAATTATTATTATTATTATTATTATTATTAGTGTTTATATACACTGATTGAATTATTATTTAAATGTTTTATTTTAATAAATATATTAAAAACATAGATACTTTTTTTATATAAACTTTTTAAATTGATCATCTTTATGCGTATGTGTTTGTGTTAGTTTTCGAAATTGGAAGGTTTAATTTATTTTAAATATGGAATTTGAGAAAACATAGTGCTAGATAATTAATATTAGGTAATCAATAATTAAATTATTATCTAAAATTAAAAAAAAATTATTATTTAAAATTAAAAAATATTATCTTTCAAATAGAATAAATTATTATTTAAAATTAAAAAATATTATCTTTTAAATAAAATGAATTAAAAATAATTATTTATTTATCATAATATGTTGATTCTCAATATTTTTTTTTGAGAAAATTAGGGTTTATATTAGGAGTATAAATGCATTGATTAGGAGTGTGAGTGTGACTCGTCCTTTTTTGTTTATAAATTTGGATAAAGTACAATCATGAATGTAGCTAGGGTGGCATTATTCACTTCTATATCTTCAATAATTATTATGATGACATTGACTCCCTCCCTCTCACATACATTCTAGTGATCAACGAGATGTTAGCGTTGAACTAATCACTATGGATAACACTATATATTAATCTTGATTAATGGATTATCATGCAATGAGAATAGATTGAAAACTAAATATAATATCAAGGGTAAAAATCCACCTTAATTAGTAACAATCTTGTCACGATCATTACACGTTCCCATATTGTTATTATGCATATAATAATATGGGTCAAAATTTAAATCATCCACCATGCTGAAATAAATTAAACAGTTTCAATGTGGTGCACATCATTTAAAATGTGAAAGAAAGAGAGTATTGATCTGACACACTAATATGAAATGATCAGAATATAGCTTACACAAGATAAGGACAAGTCCTCTATTAGTGATCGATAATTATTATTTTAAAGGTTTATGAATAATTTTGGTCGCTATAATTAACCGGTGTACCTCGCTTAAAAAAATTTATAATTATAGAGGATAAATTATTATTTTATTCCACACACACATATATATATATATATATATATATACACAAAGTTTGACAGCTGTTCGATCTAATACCCGAACGTTAGTTGATGATTGCTTATGTCTAACCTTTTATGTACATCCCGCAAATGTTACATATATTGCAAATGAATTATATGTAATTTCTCTCTCTCTCTCTCTATATATATATATTTACCATGAATAGTTTATATAAGACTTCAACTTAAAAAAATATATTTTATTATATATTTTTGTTTAACTTCATCGAAGAATATTAATAAGTCCCCCCTTTGAGGGAACGAAAAAATAATATTAACAAGATGGAGGGCTAATAATTAATGCGAAGAAGATGCAAGAAAAGGTGATAATTAATTCAAAATTTATTTTCACATCAAAATCAACCACTAATATATAATATAAATTGAAATATAAAATATATATAAATAACAATTAAATTATATGTATATTTCATATTTTAATGTATATTATATATTATTAATTATTTTCTGTGAGTAATTTTAATATACACATGTATAACCCTAACTAACTCGGCGAGAAGTAATTAAAGCAGTTAATTGTGAACATTCGGAGAGGGACAAACACATGCAGCTATCAAAATTAATAGTGAAGTAACACTTAACTAATTATTAACATCAAAGAATAATAATAATAAAATAACAAATACAAATAACATTGGTCCCTGGATATTCCCCCTTTCTTGGTCACATTTGGTACTTTGGATCAGAGAAAACAAAAAATGGTGACCAACGTGTCCAATAATAATCGTATGCTACTGTTAAATCCAGTTGCAGACAATTGGTAAGTCTTCGTCAATCAATTTTTGAACGTTTTCTTCTTTTTGTTCTTTATTCTTTTTAACACATGCAATCGGAACTGTGACGGAGACCAAAACCGGTGGATGATTGATCCATGTTTATTTGTGGCCCCAAAACTACCCTAATGGATGATTGATCCATGTTTACACATACATGAATTAGAAACTCAAATCTTATAATTGTTCTTTCAAAAATCTTATGTAACTTGAGAATTCACCTACCCCAATTAACACCTCATCATATTTCACTTAACCGCCGCTAATCACGTGCATTATTATGTTTTCGCTGCGAATGATATGCAGATCGTCGAAAAATTCCACTAGAATTTTCATTATAATGGCGATTGTTTATCGAACCGCCGCTAAACAAATTCAATACGAAAATTTGCTGCAAAATACACTAAAAAGTCTCATTTAGCAGCGCTTTATCGAAAATACAACCGTGGTTATATATCGAATTCATTGTATTTATTGTAATTATAATAACATGGTCAAAGGCCAGCTAGAATTCTAGAAAGGAAAGACTCCAAATTAAAGAGATGGTAATGTATGGCCAATATTTGGCTGAAGTAGACATACATACCAAATTTTAATTAAAATCTAAATATTTAAACCTAATTTAATCCTAATTCCAATCCCAATAATACACTCAGATTATGGATTAAGCTTCTACACTACATACTAATTTTTCGATGTGACATATATAAATCCTGTCTTACTTTGCCTATACATTTATGATAAAATAATGGTCTAACTTTTGTTTGTTAGATAAGAAAATAATATAGAAAAGGGTGAATATTGAAATAGTATGGATCATGTCACAATAGCAATCACACCTAACTGTGATCTCTCGATCTCCACAACCACCACTCTCCTTGTCCAGACCCCGACCCTATCACGCACGTTCTACTCATCAAAATTTGCCGCATCACCCTTCACCATTGTTTGTTCACTTTCAGTAGCATTCAAGATGAACCTCCAAAAGAGGCCACGCACTTCCATTTATGGCCATTTCTTTACAAAAGATAAATGGTTGTCCAGAGATTTCAGTTTAAGAAAATTTTTTAGATGGTAAAAATATCTACCAGTCTATTAAAATTTCAAGTTTTATCTCTAAAATAAAAAAATATGGATATATATTAGAAATAATTACAGTCACATATCTAAAATTTTTTTCATAATTCCTAAAAAATTACTAGATATTTTCGGACAATAGACAAATTTTCAGTTTAATTAAGTTTTTCTTTTACCTTTGTATGACGAACTAAATTATTATATTTTTGACAAGAATATATGAGAGGGGCATATTCATCCAACTATTCTCTTTGATGACGCGGCTGGAGGACACCGAAATAATTGAAAGAGCGTAATTACAAAGAAGGCCCTAGATTTGGGTCCCGAAGTACATAATTCATATTTCATAATGATGAATTCCAATGGGTGGGACGCCGGGAAGAGAATCTTTGGAAAGAGCAAAACCAGCCACAATAAGCCGCGTAATTCACTTCCACCTCACGGTGGCCCCACCTACTTCCCTATCGGATAAGATTCATAACTCAACGCTCTTGATCTTGCAACGTTGCATTTCATCCCCTCTTCCATAAAATTATCATTACATTGGACACACTCACTCTTCTAAGTTCTAATCAACGAAAATTATTAAACAATTTAATTGATTTAATAGTTAGTTCATTAGTCATTCTCAATAAATATTAGAAATTTAAATTTTATCTTATGTATGCAATAATTTATTGATCAATGATAAATTTTTAAATGGATTCAACAATGTCTGTCATAAATTAATAATATAATAATAATTTTATGTGAACAAGTGATTTTGGCCAATCAAGTTCAATTAAGTCATTTATTTTAGGCTAAATAGAAAATCATTTTGATGTCAAATAAAATTTTATTTATGTGCAATATTTTATATTATTTGACACCGAAATAATATTTTATTTAACATAAAAATAAATCACTTGATTAAATTTAGTTAGCAAAAACTACTTATTCAAATAGCATCACCCATAATATTATTCACGTAAACTAGAGTTATTTATCTTTTAAAAATCTCTATTACTTTACTAAGTAATAATACAATAAATATTCGCCGGTCCCCAGGGGTATATGCTTCAGTACAATACTTAATATTTTTGTTTGATAATCAACCCTGCTGGGAAATTAAGATATTCGAGCATATTCGGATGGTTGGGGTTTGATGATAGAAAAACATAAGTGGAACTAACATGGTTATTAATGCATCTCACTATTTTTCTCACTATTTTTATAGTTTCTCTCTAAATATGAAAATGAAAAATTAGATCATTTTTATACGAATACATCTAAGTTTGTCTAATATATTTACTAAATACTTAAGATAATTATTATTTAATGTATGCTAAATAAGAAAATTAATTCATCAAAACTTTATAAAATGTTCCATGAAAATGTTTAAATAACATCTAATAATTAATCCTTAGTATGGGCTAAATATGTTTAAAATAAAACCCATAAAATAGACTTAGATTATATTTATTTAAATTTTAAACACCTAAGATATACTAATTAATTTAAATTACATTCAATCTTAACTAACAAATCAGATTTAATTTAAATTTTAAATTCATTAATATTTTCATTTTCAAATCTCACAATTTTTATAGTTTGTATGAATTGAAAAAATAATGAAATATTAGATTCTTGCTTATACGAATATATGTACATCTATATTTTGTAAAAACATAAGTTAATTATTATTTAAGATATGTATGTGAGATAAAATTTCAAATAAAGAAAAGGAAGGTCTTTTAAAAAAATCCCAATTAGCTTTAACCTACTAGATATTTTTTTTCTTTCAAATCACGCTTGATAATTATTTTGGTTATCCATTTTGGTTAGTACATATTGCATAACACGATTATAATTGTTTTGCTATAAAAGAGAAGAAAAAAATATATAAATAAAATGAATGATGAATATTCGAGTATATCCATACAGACGGTTGGGCTGAAGAGAAATTATTGGAGGTTTCCAGCGTGGATCCTCGCTGTCTTGGCCCAACCTTCACTCGACTCACACGACTGGTCAGATCTGAACCAACCACTTATATAATGCCACGTAGGCAACCAGAATTTACCCACATGTGCGCGGCGATTAGTGCCCAATAGTTGCCCAATTGTGGGCCCACCTGAACCGCAATTTCGGTATAAAAACGGATTTTGAAGCTTGCAACATCATCCAAAACAAGATTAAGAGAGAAAAGAGTGTAGTGTGTGTGAGTCAAAGTGTCAAACATGGGTGGAACAACCATGGCTGCTAGAGTTACGAGGTTTCTGTCGACTGGCCGCAGGGAAAGAAGCCTTGATGATGGGACTAGTTGTGTTGTTGGTGATGTTGAGTTTGAGTTTCTTGATGATGGCAACGTCTATGGTGGTTCTAGTGATGATGGAATGGAGTTGGATCAACATCATGATCATGATGATGGTGATGATAATCAAGATAAGGATTATCAAGACGAAGATAGTTGTAATCTTGAGGATAATAATAGAACCTTTTGGGACAACCAACACCAGATCCTGCAGGTAATTAATTAGAATTCCGTCTTATGTATAGTAATTAGTGGCTTCTGTTGGAGCTCAGATTCGCTCCTGATTAGTTTTCGTGCGTCGGGCTAGGTGATACCGCAGGGAAAATATATATATATGAAAAGAAAGTTACTACTTTGTCTTGATGGAAAGCTTGGGTTTAGATTTTGGAAAATTTAGAGAGATTTTTTGTTTTGGATGCAGGCAAATATATGCAGAACAAGTTCTTTGGAGTCGAGGATTAGGCATGCAACCAAAGAGGCGATTCAAGAAATACAGAGCGCAGGGTGCATGTGTGGAAGACAGATGGCGGCGTCCACCGGGTGCCGGAGCTGCGTGATGAGGGAAGTTTCAAGGCGGCTTCAGAAAGCAGGTTTTGATAGTGCCATCTGTAAAACTAAATGGAGAAGCTCACCAGACATTCCTTCAGGTTTCTACAATTTCCATTTTCCACACATTAATTATGTCTTCCAACTTGTCCATTATATTATGTTTTCTTTGACTTGTTCACCTCTTAATCAAAATGAGATCTGTACCCTGTAGCCTGTAGGGTATGTTATGTCTAAGATTAGATTGAAACCATTTTTTTTTTTTTTTTTTGTCTTGGATCATTGTCATTTTCTGATGGATCTATTTAACAGTTAAATAGACTACAAGGTCATATTAAAAAATTAGAATTACAAATAAAGATAATTGATATTACTTTGTTTGATAAGTGACAAACATATATGTGTTTTTTAATACTATCTTTTTCATCTTTATCTAAGAGGCTAGGACAGTTATTATTAAAGAGAGCCGGTAAAGTATAATATTAAACTGCTTTATTACATGTATTTATTTGTTTTCACTTTTCACCTAAAAAGTGTTAAATTACCCTTTTCAAAATTATGACTAGATTATTAATTAATTAATTAACACACACTTTAGCTGTAGGGTTATTTTCATAAGATTAGACCTAACTCGCTAGTGGGAGTATATCAAAGTTAAAATCTTAAGCATATCGAATGGTAGGTGCACAATTGAAAAGTGAGTTAGGGATAAGAAAAAAAAAGGTACACTTAGAAAATTAATCTGGATAAGAACGTCTTGCCACTTGAATTAGATATATTGGGTGTTGTCAACACTTTTAATCAAACTATTAATAATTAATTAAACTTTATAAACTATGTGCAGGTGAACACAAATTTTTGGATGTAATAGACACTACAAGCTCAAAGAAAGGGGAGGTAATAAGGGTGATCATAGAATTAAACTTCCGGGCAGAGTTCGAGATGGCGCGGGGAAGCGAGGAGTATAACCGCCTTGTCCGGCGGCTCCCGGAGGTGTTTGTGGGGAAGGTGGAGAGACTAACAAATTTGATAAAGATCTTATGCATGGCTGCAAAAAGGTGCATGAAAGAAAAGAAAATGCACATGGGGCCATGGAGAAAGCATAGGTACATGCAAGCTAAGTGGTTAGGTCCATGTGAAAGGAACACTTCAACAACAACTCCTTTATTACCATCATCATCATCTTCTTCAATGGGATATTCTCAACAATCTCACAGGATTATTCCAAAGCCCAAGCCAAGAGCTTCCATGTTAACGGTTGATTTGTTAGACAAGCTATCCAATATTCATTGTACAGCGGTTGAGGTTTTGTAACTATATATTTATTATTATATTATTTGTTAATCCTTTCCATCGTGAAAAAGAAGAGAGTGCTTCACAGATGTGAAATGTTACCATACACATGTTTTGTGTAGAAAATAATAATATATGCTCAGTTCAAAGTTTCTCATAAACTTTTATATAGACCGGCCTCTAATTTGTATTTATTTCACAATATTATTTCGTGTCGCTGAGTCTGGTTCTGTTTTGTTACCAACAAGCAAAATAATATGGAAGAATTAGGAATCTTTCGATAAGTTAGTAGGTTTAAGATTTACACAAGTTTATTCAACCACCGTTGTATGTTTTGATACTAATTATATTAAATTAATATTAAATTGCACCAATATATACTATGATGAATTATTGTACCTTTACCTATGCAAGAGTCGTCTTTCTTTACTTGCATAGGTTCTTCCCTTGACCCGTTTGTGGCTATTGGCTATATTAAAATGGCAAGTCGCTTTGAGTTAAGTTGCTTGTTATTTGTTAAATCCTATTTTGCAATGTAGCACCGAATAACCAGCCACCTAAATTAGATTGTTTATTTGCCTTGGTAAGTTAGTCTAACCTAACTCAAAATCTCTATCTTCTTTTTTCTTTTTAATTTGTATACTTGAAGGGTTTGCCTGATGGTTTTTGCCTGCAACAATGCTTAATGAAACAATTTTCTAATTCTTAAGCCATCTTATAATAAGGGGGATTATCATTTTTTATTAATATAAGCCAATTAGCCAACACTTTTTTGAGTCTGAAACAAATTACTGAAATTAGTTAAATTTTATTGTCTTTTTCCGGTCAAGAAGTGGGAAATTAGTTTTTATTTTTGGGCTTTAGTGGGAGATTAGTTTAATGGTTGGATTTGAAATTTATATTTTTTTTTTTGACATGATTTGAAATTTGGACTTTGGGATGATCCCGATCTGGGCCTTTATTTTCAGTCCACATTTTGAATAACAGCACATAACTATTTTAAACTTCAATTTCAACGAACGGCCTAAATAATCAGTCCAAATATTGGGGCTGGGCGGGTGATGGGTTTGGGCTTAGATTTTTTGGGTTATTACCCATGTCCCAAAAAAAACTTAAGAGAATCGAGTTGAATCCGTGCAAAGCATACTAAGAACCCCGCATTAACGCATTTGTTGTTGACTAAATTTTGTGAACAATTTTATTTATAGATCAAAATTAGCACTATGTATAATACACATTGAAATATAAAATATAAAAATAGTTTAATTCATTTTTAGTGTGTATTTTATATTTTAGCATGTACTGTACATTAGTGACTGATATGGTGGCGGAATTTGGTGTACTTGGAATAACGCAAAGTTTGTTAGTATATTGGATTGGATTTTTTTTTTTTTTTGGGTGTCTATATTGGATTGGATTAATTTAGATCATTAACCGGCGTAAACCCTAACATATTTGTCCGAATTTACTTTACAAAGGATAGAAAAATAAAATATAAATTAAATGACCATAAAATCTTATAGGCTTATACACACAGATTCTAGGTCTGGGCTCATGTGATTAGAATATTATTCTTCTACTAATAATGCGTGTTCACCTAAAAAAAGCAAGCATATGTGTACGTAGACTTAAAGTGTCCCCACTAATGAGAAAGTCCAACCGTACTACATTCTCCATGATAACGACACGTGGATCCACAAGAAGGTGGAGCCCACATTCCACATTCCACAAGCACGTTGATGATGAGTGTTATTCCACAGAGTGACACATCATCATCATGCATGATGCTGATGCATGACTATCTCTCTCTCTGTCTCATCTCAGCTTCATTCAATTCCAATTCAACTCTCTTCTTCCTAATCTACGGTTTCAAGCCAAGAGGAGGAGCAAAACAAGGATTCTCTTTCGTTCGCCATAACATGGGATTCGCTTCACCATTTTTCTTCTTCCCTTTTTCTCATTCCCAATTACAACAACAACAACATCGCATTTTAATTATTACTTCCTCTCCCCGAAACACAAACACCCTTTCTTCCATGGCGTTTTGATCTTTCCATCTTCCTAAAAGCCTTATAATCCCCTTTGAGGTATTCCTTTCTCCCATTTTCCCTTATTTCTTTCATGCGAATGATGCCAATTTCTTTTTCTGTTCGTTTCTTTAGGCATTGTTTATTCTTTTCCCCTTTTTATGGTTAGATATTATAGTTGTTTTGTTTTGTTCTATTTATTCCAGGCTTTTACGGAAGGTGGGATCTGACTTTCATCCAATAAGGGGTGTTTGGCTGTAGAGTTTCTGTGAGGTCACCAACTGTTTGATTTATTGTTCATTAGTGTTACTCTTACCTTTGTAACTCTGCAGCTCTTAATCAACCAATCCTTCTTTTTTTTTTATTGTTTGGTTAAATGGGTTTTTGAATGATTTGACCATTTTCTAGATAAGAATCAGATATTTTTGCTTAGATTCTTGTACTAGTTGTTGTTGAAGGGTCTCCAAAATAATAAGATATAGGTGTTTCATAGATTTTTATGCAGTTTTCGAGCTGGGGCCTAGAGAGGTTTATAATTTTGAACTATATACAAGTACCAGATCTTTAATTAGTTTTTGAAGGGGGAAAAGTTGGGAACAAAATGGGTGAAAATCATAATTCTTGGTTAAGGAGGACAAAATTCTCTCACACTGTGTGCCACCGCTTAAATCCTTCGACACTGGCTTTTATTCCTCTCAGCAATGAGACAGAGCACAATTCGGGTCTCAAGTCAAGGCCTTCGAGATCTTCTTCACCCTTGCCCGAAATTTTGCTTTCTGACACCTTTAGAGAGGCACGACATGATCAAAAGAGGTTTTCAACACCAGGTCCTAGGAGGAATTTAAGCAATAAGGGAAACATGGGCAAGTTGCAATGCAATGAGCTTGGGGAAAATAAGGTTTTGAGGTTGAAATTGCATTCCAATAGACCGAATAGGCAAGTGAAACCAGACAATAACTCAAACCACCAAAAGGATTTAGCCTGGACCAAGTGTTTAAACAGCAGTGGAGGAGGAAGCTCTACCCCTGAGGAAATACATGAACAATGGGATGTTGACCTCTCTAAGTTGTTTCTTGGCCTTAAGTTTGCTCACGGCGCCCATAGTCGGCTTTATCACGGTGTATATAAGGAAGAGTCTGTTGCAGTTAAAATGATTAGAGTACCAGATGATGATGATGAAAATGGAACCTTGGCTTCTAAATTAGAGAATCAGTTTACCAGAGAAGCCACCTTTTTATCTCACCTTTACCATCCAAATATTATAAAGGTAATATTATATTTTCCCTCCTCTTGTAAGTGGCTATAACTTTTTATAGTTCAAATTCTCTGCCTAAGGAGGAGTACATCAAGAGTACATCTTGTATATGGCTATATATGCAGTTGTGAAGAGTATATACTTGTTACAGACTGTCTCTCATGTCTTAATTGAACAAGATTAGCATAGTCTGATGGGACAGCTAATATTTGACATAATTTAGCATATTAACGAGCATTCTGATAATATTTATTTATATTTTCTCAAATATTTTAATTTGATTCCAGTTAGTAGCAGCATGCAAAAAGCCACCGGTTTACTGTATCATCACAGAGTATCTATCGGAAGGTTCTTTGAGGTCATACTTGCATAAGTTGGAGCGCAAACCTATGTCTCTAGACAAGCTAATAGCTTTTGCTCTGGATATTGCTCGTGGAATGGAATATATACACTCTCAAGGTGTCATTCATCGAGACCTTAAACCAGAGAATGTCCTTATTAACGAAGACTCTCACCTCAAAATTGCCGATTTTGGAATTGCTTGTGAGGAGGCAGTGTGTGATTTACTGGCTGATGACCCGGGAACCTATCGGTGGATGGCGCCTGAGATGATCAAACGTAAATCCTATGGGAAAAAGGTGGATGTCTACAGTTTCGGGCTTATATTATGGGAAATGTTGACTGGAACAATACCATATGAGGAAATGACTCCAATACAGGCTGCTTTTGCGGTAGTAAATAAGGTATGTTCTCTGTAAATAAATTATACAGCTTTGATTAATTAGGATATCATGTAGGCAATAACAAGTTTTCATATGTTTGGCAAACAGTTCCAAAAGAAAATTAAATTGAATTTATATAGGTCGATTTGTAAAGTTAAAACCATTGACATATATATCTTAAATTGTTACAAGTTTTGCTGTCTTCTTGAATGGTGTCCCATTAAAGATGATAGGTTAGTGAGATGGTACATATCAACCAATGTGGACTTAATTGTGGTACTCTGGTAAATAGTTTCATTTCTTTTTAGCAGCTTATTAGTTCTTGTCTCTAGTACTTCTCTTGCATGTTATTTTTTTTCTCTTTAGAATGCAAGGCCAGTTATTCCTTCAGACTGCCAACCTGCTATGCGAGCTTTGATTGAGCAATGTTGGTCCTCCGAACCCAATAAGAGGCCGGATTTCTGGCAGATTGTCAAGGTACTAGAGCAATTCGAATCCTCGCTTGCAGACAACGGCACCCTGACTCTGGTAGAAAACCCTCTTTCCCATGATCATAAGAAACGTCTTCGGCATTGGATTCTAAAGCTTAGTCCTGCCTATCCTGCGCATCCAAACAGTGGCCCGGTGCCTAAACCCAAATTCACATGAATCATTGTAGTGTCCTGAATTTGGTAGTACTCCACCAGGTCTATTGTATTAAAAATTGGAAGGTTTCTTTTTGGGGTTCTCTGGTTTTAGTAAGACTTGTATTGTGACAATCGTGACAGGGAATTGATATTTGGCATGCACATAGTTGGAACCATCTTCTTTTTTATTTTTTGTGTGTTTGTGCGCGCTGTGCATACTGCATCCACACTAATTTTTTTTATTGTGTGTCAGCTGCAATGCACTTATAATTCATATACAACTAAATAAATAATCATACACCACCCCTTCCTTTTTTCTCCTTCAAGGAATAAATATGATTTGAGAATTCAATCTATTATAGGGTAAATATGAGGATAAATAATCTATGGTTTTGATTTATTAGTACTTTAGCAGGTTTCTGAGAACTCTGTGTGTTTTGGCCACTCTACATGTGTTTTGGCCACTCTACATGATGGAATGTGTGTTTTGGCCACTCTACATGTGTTTTGGCCACTCTACATGATGGAATGAACTTATTATAATCTCGTGAAGCTTAATATGGCAGAGGCAGATTGTATTTACTTATCAATTTCATGGTTTCATTTTAATGGTTAGTAAGTGGAGTTTTAGATTGGAGCCATGTTTCCAAGGACCTAAACCAAATGGTTTTAATCCAAGTTGCCAAATTAGGAAGCTATGGTCTAAAGTATAATGCTCATAGATCAATTTGATGAATTATTAACATAGCAGATTTATTTCAAGTGACAAACAATTTGTTAGGTAGGAAATACGTCACATAGTTTTGATTTTTTTAATTTTTGAGAGTAAATATCTGTGATGATCAGTTAAGAATGAAAAAGTTTAGAAGAAAAATGGCCTAAGTAAGCATGCACGACGTGTAATCAAACTAAACCACACATAACGAATATGCTTTTGTGACGCAACATGTTTTACTTATCTCCTTTAGTCCTTTATAGCTGGCTACTAATAATCTTAACTCTTAGAAGGAGATGGATGAGTGAAATTCGTACTGGTTTGGAAAGCTAGGATATTATTATGAACAGAGTGAGTGGGGTCCCTCTGAAGTTTTGGCTTTATTCCCTTAGATGAGTAACTCTTTAATTTGGTGCTATTGGGTGTGTACGTACATGTATAGTGTATATAAATACGTAGATCCATACTTATGGAGAAAGAAAGAGACAAGTAGCAAAAATTATATCAAATCAAATCTTACATATGCGAATGAAATGAAGGGCACCGCACCACTTCTTTGCAGCTTTGATAAAAGGCAGGATAAGGCAGGGGAGGGATGGGGTTACTACTGGGTTCTTCTGTTCTCTCTTTTCTCTATTTTCTTCCTTTAACCACGGTGATACTTTTCAACCACCAGAGAAAAAGAATCTTCATCCGACATGAATATCATCATGTTGTATGTGGTCCTGGTTACATAATCATGCTAACATTTTATGCATATTACCCAATTTCTTACTACTATTTAGTAGCTTGAATTAATCAGCATATATTTTGTATAGAAGTATATAGCAATTATGAATTCTAAGCAATGTGATTCTTGATTTGATTAAAGGAACAAGACAGTAATTATATTAAAAAACCTTTTAATGGATTTGCTTGTAGATTTGATTATTCTATCTAGAGTCTAGAGATTGGTGTATGTACTTGATGAATCTTTGACGTGAATGTAGATATTTGACAACACTTGTGTGGCTATTGTATTGACAACGAGAAAAAAATGTCACCAAAAAAAAAAAAACCTAGTCAGATAGTGATTTTTAAGAAAAGTAAAAAAAAAAAAAAAACGAAAGAGTTCAATTATTATGTATTGAAAAAATTAGGATCAACATATTATATCTAATTGGAATAGTTTCGGATGATAACTCATATAAATTTTGGATGATAATTTAATATTTGATATATGAGTTATGGATGATAACTCATATAAATTTTGGATGATAACTTAATTGTTGGCTCGTTAAAATAGATTTCGTAGCATTATTCTTAAATATTTAATGTACATTTTTTCAAAAAATTGTAACAAACAATATACTAAAAATATTTTTACTGCTTTAAATTATATTTAGGGTTTCACTTCATCACATTGCTAAAATGCTGAAGTGAGATACATGACGTCAGATATAGTGAGCAGTGGTGTTCCAATTTCCAAATCTGGATCACCGAATTAACTTTGTGGAGCATCTGTTATATAATAAGAACAAACACACACCACTCATCCCCATTTTATTTACAGTAATTCACAACATTTTCACTGAAAATTCAAACTCATAAAGTCATGAACTCATGATATGCTAACCAAGCTAGCTTTTTTCTAAAAACATACATTCTTTCCTTAATTAGTATTATTGTTGATTATTCATTGATGGAGATCAACAAAAACAACAACCCTGCTGGTTCTAATTCTTCCACCAAAACTGAGAGGAAATTCGTTGAGAGAAATAGAAGAAACCAAATGAAGGCACTCTACTGCAAGCTCAATTCTCTTCTCCCTCGTCAAGCCTCAAGGGTAGGCCTTCCTTTCACTTCTCTCCTTTCATTCCAAAAATCTATATGTATCACCGTATAATACATCCTTATTTTATTTTTCTATTTTAATTTCTGAGATATACTATTTTAGTGTTATAAGTAACTGTTTATATGTTATCGTATTTATATATTTTGTGAATTTTTTTTACTAATATTTACATCTTTTATGTTATAAATGAGATGTATGAAAGTGTACAATAATTACCACCAATGACTAATCATGTAGTAAATAAAATGTTTTTCTTTTTTTCTGAAAAAAAAAATGGGGGTGGCAGGAAGGGATTTGTTCACTGCCGGATCAGCTAGAGGAAGCCACAAACTACATAAAGAAGTTACAGGTGAAGGTGGAGAAAATGAAGGAAAAGAAGAACGCGTTACTTATTGGAAGGGTTCATCAAACGCCAAATATTATTAATAGAAACGGTAGCAGTGGTGGTCTAATTAGATCCCCAGAAATTGAGATCCAACAAATGGGATCCACATTAATGGTTGTTCTTATAACTGGATTGGATTGTCATTTCATGTTCAATGAGGCCATTCGTATTCTTCATGAAGAAGGTGCAGATGTTGTTAGCGCCACTTACAAGGTTGTTCATCAACATGCTGTTTTCCATACAATGCACTGCCAGCAGGTAGTTATTATATGGAGAAATATCTATCTGCACCTTTATAGTATTTAAAAAAATATTTTTAATATATATATTTTTTATATAAGTAGCTAATTTGATTGCGCAGGTAAATGAGTATGCGAATGGAGTTGGGGCAAGGATATCAGAGAGACTGAAGAAGTTTGTGAATGATTCTAGGTATTGTCCCTTTTAGATAATGGAAACTGGAAAGAATGAAGATAATATTAGTACTTTCATGTGGATACTGGCAATCTAGCTAGTCAACGAGCTCTGATATTCGTCGGTCTTATTGATGGCCCATTGTTAATTTAAGCCACACATATGTATGTGATGACATTGGTCACTTAATTGCCTTATAATTCTAAAGGCGTCTGCATGCTATCATATACATGTCGAAGATACGAAGCTCCAGCATATCAGTTATATTATGGAAAGATTATCCGGTAGGTAAAAATCGCGGCGTACTGGTATTCAATTATTGACAAGATTTATGAAAGTATGAGTTGCGGCCTCTAATTTTTGTTCTCTAAATTAGTAGTAGTTTATTTCCCAGCCAATGTTGTTATTGTATATTATTTGATTGTATTGGCCGGATCCTGGAAGATGTGTAGAGGTTGTTATATACTTTGTACTCTAAAATATAATTATTAGACTGATACTAGCACTGCATTTGTCCGCATGAGAGCTAACAAGAAAGATAACCTCCAAAGTCCAAACCAAAAGTAGTGGCCATCCAAATGGTTAGTTTAATTTAGAGAAAAAATAACAAGATAAGTAACAACCTTCACCAATGTGCAAACATTAAGAAGATCTCTTTCTAAATATCTTGTTTGCACGGGATAATTG
Source organism: Stylosanthes scabra (assembly GCA_036250425.1). Lineage (NCBI taxonomy): Eukaryota > Viridiplantae > Streptophyta > Magnoliopsida > Fabales > Fabaceae > Stylosanthes > Stylosanthes scabra. The sequence goes on along the minus strand of JASCZI010060581.1, from coordinate 42,969 downwards.
GTTGTTAGGGTGTTATTTACCCTATAGATACAAACGAAATATTGTTGAACGATAAAAACAAAGATTAAATAGTATTTGTAATGTCATTTGTCTATGATGAAATTTATATAATTTGTATTTTATTTTATTGAATTTAATTCAAATCATAAATTTTATCTTTTAATCCAATCTGATTTAAACTATTATGCTTTAAATTGGATATGTTTATTATTCAGTTTTGGAAAGAAAATTAATAATTTAAAATTTTGAAAAAATATAGTTACTACTTTTTGGGGGAACATATAAAATTTTTTGACAAATATTTGGGCCGAGTATTTTACAAGTCTTGGTTACTTTTTAAAGGAGTCCAAGAGAGGCGAGGCCCAAGAAGAAGAGATTAGTAGGAAAGGCGGCACATTCCTGAATCCAGATTTTAGGGTTTTTGGAGTCATCATCGTCTGCCTATTCTGATTCTGCTGCCATACCAACGCACTCACCACTCACCACTCACCACTCACTCTGAATCCTTCCTTGCTTTCTGCAATGGTTGGAGCTTTCGAAGTCGGACCTGTACCATTCAACCCAGACGGATGGGGCCCTCCGGAATCCGCCGCTGCAGCCGCCGCCACCACCAACAGCAACCTCCCCCTCAACGTCCCGTTCGCTCCCTTCTCTCGCTCTGACAAGCTTGGCCGGATCGCTGACTGGACTCGCAACTTCAACAACCCTTCCCGCACTAAAAATCCTGCCGATTCGGTCTTCGACTTCTCCAACGATGATTCCTTCCCTGCCTCTGCCGATGACGACTCCTCCTTTCGCCTCGTTGACGGTAAGCCCCCTCCAAGGCCCAAATTCGGCCCAAAGTGGCGCTTCCAGCAGCAGCGCCAGCTCCCTCAGCGCCGCGACGAGGAGGTCGAGGCTCGAAAGCGCGAGGCCGAGAAGGAACGTGCTCGCCGCGACCGCCTCTACCATCTCAACCGCTCAAATGCCAACGCCAACCGCCGCGAAGCCGCCGTGTTCAAATCGTCCGTCGATATCCAACCGGAATGGAACATGCACGACCAGATCCCGTTCTCCACCTTCTCGAAGCTCTCGTTCTCCGTCCCCGACCCCGAAGATCTCCTCCTCTGCGGTGCTCTCGAGTACTACGACCGCACCTACGACCGCATCACGCCGAAGAACGAGCGCCGCCTTGAGCGATTCAAGAATCGTAACTTCTTCAAGGTCACCACCACTGATGATCCCGTTATTCGCAGGCTCGCCAACGAGGATAAGGCGACGGTTTTCGCAACCGATACTATCCTCTCCACGCTCATGTGCGCCCCTAGGTCGGTTTACTCTTGGGATATCGTTGTGCAGCGCGTTGGGAACAAGCTGTTCTTCGATAAGCGTGATGGATCACAGCTTGATTTGCTCTCTGTTCATGAAACCTCTCAGGAGCCTCTTCCCGAGGCTAAGGATGATATCAACTCTGCACATTCGTTGAGTGTTGAAGCTGCTTATATTAACCAGAATTTCTCTCAACAGGTTCTGGTTAGGGACGGTAATAAGGTGAGTTTCGATGAGCCTAATCCTTTTGCGAACGAGGGCGAGGAAGTTGCTTCTGTGGCATATAGGTATAGGAGGTGGAAGCTCGACAATGATATGTATCTTGTGGCGAGGTGTGAGGTGCATAGTGTTCTTGAGCTGAATAAGAACAAGAATTTCCTTACTTTGAATGCTTTGAATGAGTTTGATCCGAAGTATTCGGGTGTCGATTGGAGGCAGAAGTTGGAGACTCAGAGGGGAGCTGTGTTGGCCACTGAGCTCAAGAACAATGCTAATAAGTTGGCTAAATGGACTGCGCAGGCTTTGTTGGCCGGCGCCGATATGATGAAGCTGGGATATGTGTCTAGAATCCATCCCCGTGATCATTTCAATCATGTGATTTTGGCTGTGGTTGGATACAAGCCTAGGGACTTTGCAGCCCAGATCAATTTGAACACTTCTAATATGTGGGGAATTGTTAAGTCTATTGTGGACTTGTGCATGAAGCTCAATGAGGGGAAGTATGTTCTTGTGAAGGACCCGTCTAAGCCGCAGGTTAGGATCTATGAGGTCCCGCCGGATGCATTTGAGAATGACTACGTGGAGGAGCCACTTCCTGAGGAGGAACAAGTTCAACCTCCTGCAGAGGGTGCTGATGGTGTAGATACAACTGTTGCTGCGAATGAAGTTGAGGATAAGCAGATAGATGATCAAGCTTAGATTGGTAACTCAATGATCTCAGGCTCATGCTCTAATTTGTTTTGTTCTGTTCGTGTTGCTCATTTCTGAAATTGTTTGCGTTTTTAAATGCTCTCTAACTCTCTCTTGCAAGGATTGTCCCCTTATAGTAATTGCTTAGTTTGTGTGAGTGAACACCTAGATTGATGATATGGAAATTTCTGGTGATGCCTATTTTAATTTTGTGAGATTATGTGAGAATTTATGTGGAGATTCTTGTAATCCGTGGGAGATGTTTCTTAGACTTTAGGATTGTGGTGCATGCGGCATTCTTCTCTGCCTCATGCTTGTTTGAATTTCTTGAAGGTGAGGGAAAACCTATTTATGCATATCCTATGCCTACAAGCTTCTCTATCAATACCTTAGAGTAACTATGATTCAATTAAGCTTTTTCTTCGCCTATGGTGCATTGCTTCAATGCCTTTGCTTTGTTTGTCCTTTGCCATCCTACTTGCTTGAATGTAACTAATAGAATTTTATGCTGATAATGCCGAGAAAGTAAGCTCTTGTATTAGGAATTTAACTCTTGTAGTATATTGACTGTTTAGTTGTTGATCACTGTTTTTTTTTTTTCTATCTGGACTTGGACATAGAATGATATTTTATAAGTCATGATTAGAACTTAATTTATGCTCATGGAAATATTCGATCGTGTTTTCACTTTTCAGAGGTTAACGGCCCTTCACCTGGGAGCACTGGAGTGGTTCTGCGATTTCAATTGTTTTATTTTTTCTCCCTCTCCTTTCCTAGTGCCTGGTTTGTGGGCAACTTTTTGTCTGTTGCGGCTACGGTTTATGAACCAAAATTCATAGAGCATGGCATGTTTACTATTTAAATTTTATTAATTTTATATGGTATGTTTTTACATTTATATGGTTGGACGTTGATCATGTATTACTTCTGCTCGTATTTTCCCTTTCTATTTTACTAAGCAATAAGCTAGATGATCAAGTAAAATATAACCACTCAGTTTTCCTCCTCGTCCTCCTTTTCGGTGAATGCCAGGAATTTCTAGGATTTATGAAATGCATCAATTTTATTTGGTAATCGTACAAACGTAAAACAAATTAAACGGTGATTTCATTGGTGATTGATGACATGAAGCATCATCCCTGTGTGTTAGTAACCATTTTTAACCTCAGCAAATCCGAATTCAATTCAAAGTCCTGGCGAAGACAACACAATTATGATTTACATGTCAAATTGCAGTTTGCACCATTTTGTACGATACTACGATTGATGATCCAAACCATTGTTCTTTTGTGATATTAATCAGCAATAACCTAACAAATGCCAATTAGAATCACGAAGAGTCTTCGATCAATTAGGGTATTACAGAGAAAATTTGGCAATTAAGTATTGTGAACATAGAAAAAATCCAACTAATTGCTAAAAGAAGACATGTTTTAAACTAAAAAAACATGGCCAGTCACAATATACACCGTTTAGCCGAGGATAATTCATTCTCTATTTTTTGCCTTTGTGGAATACTGAAGCAATTATTTAACTTATATTTGTTGATATGACAAAAGAATACCAATTGTCTTTTATAGAGTTGAAAATTTAAATACAGATATATATTCTAAAATGAGATTGTGACATGATTTACAAAAATATGGGGTACGTCATTATGTTTTCATGAAAATTGCTCATAGAATGTTTATAGAATAAACCCAAGTTAGGTATTATTGATTCATTTTATTATTTTAACTCGCAATTTTCTACGCTCCCTAATTTTTTTTTCAAGAATTTTGCACACTAAAATCAACTATCATGTATAATACATACGTGTATTTTGTCTTTCAGTGTGTATTATACTGGCTAAATTTGGTGACTAATTTTGGTATGCATCAAGTATAACTTTTTTTTTTAATACATTACGCCTCTAAAATTGTTAGCAGTGATTTTCCTTTTTTTTCTTTGGACATTATTTTTCTCATTTTCTTTTCTTTTTTCGGTATGCTTATTTTTCTCATTTTCATATTTACAGAAATTTCTCTATTGGGCCATTGTGTGATATTTCACTATTTTGGGCCCATATATAAATTTTTGAACCACAAAAGGATTAAAAAATTAATAAACAGAGTACTGAGTACATGGATTGCAAATTTGCAATTCGCTGGTTTCTGGTTTCTTCGTTCTCTTGATGCTCCCTTTAACGGCGACGCTCTCTTCTCTCACCCACTTGACTCTCGTCGCCGGCTTTAACTGCTGTCGCCGCTAGTTTCTTCAGTGAGTTCAACTGTTCAAACAATTTAATTTCCTGTTCTTGTTGCTCCTTTCTCATCTTCATGTCAAATCTGTTGTGTTTTCTGGTCTTCCCATTTATTTTCTTCTTCCTCTCAATTTGATTTCTTTTTATTCTTCTTTTCAGGAAACACGTGAACGCGTTCCGTTATTATCCTCTCGCAGTTCCGAATTCCAATTTCCTTACTTTCGCCATGGATTCTGGAAATTTTGATCCTGCTCACTCTGCAGAGTTATTGAAGTACTTTCCCTTCAACCTCTGCTATGCTTTATTATTCTTATTGGAACCTGTTCTGAATTTACTCATTTATTTATTTTTAATGTTGAACAGGCATTTGGATAAGCAGAATGAGGTCCTTATGGAAGCCTATAGATCAATGCTGCATGAATCACAAAAACTTCAGGTTCTTTGCTTCACACTAACCCTAATTTTCTTGTCTCTAATTGAATTTGTGCTATTTGTTACTATTTTAGCTATTCAATGAGGTAGAGAAATTGCATTCTTCATTTAGATAGTCCTAGTTTAATGCATTATTCATTAACAAATAACAATGACAACATGGATTGTGATACTGATTTCTGGTGCTATGTATGAATGGAGTTTCCAATAATGATTTATTTTTCTGTGTGACTTGCTTATATTAGCTGATCTGATATAGATTTAGGTGGCTATTTACATCAACATTAATTCATTACTAAGTTATGGTGTTCTAATTAATAGGTGGAAGAAGAAATGCTTATGCACAAGCTCTATGAAGTTATGTCAGCTCATGGTCTAACTAAAAAGGTATGTTGATCAACTCATCTCATTTGCTCATTTGTTAACATTAAAATGAATGATTTCAATCCCATAAGGACCTAAGTTTGATTCTCACTGCTGCTGTAAAAACCATTTTGATAGATGATCTATAAGTACTTACAAAAACTTGTAGTATGCTCTGATTCTGGTAGGATGATTGGTGTCAAATCTATCTAAATCTCTTAATATCAAGAAGGAAATCCTACATAATTGTTTTGTTTGGACCTAAGTTTTATTCAAGAAGGAAATACATTTTTCTGTTTCATTTGTGGCCCTTAAAATGAATGACCATGCTGTAATATACAGTGTATAGTAATTGTAATCTAGAATTGCCCCTCCTGTGAGATGGCAGTGGGGGACTCGTTGGAGCTGCATTCTATATATATTATATATTTAACTTCAAATGTGACTATTTATTATTCATGTATACTTGTGTGCAGAGTGATGGCAATTCCATTGCTGCTGATAATGGCGGAGCTGAAACTGAAAATACCAATAACGAAGAACATGAGAAACAGTGAGGACATAGTTTAGATTCATTCAGTCGCAAATTCGGTACGAGATAGTGTTAGAGGAAATGAAATAGATCTTTTTTTGCTCTATATTCTTTGTTCTGTACTTTTGTTATTCTTTCCATGCGTTACTCGTTGTAAATGAAAGCATTTTCTTGAGAGATCCAAAGTTATGAAATTTTTCACTGCATTGTGCATGACAACATGATCTTTGCCTGTTTAGCTGGATCCATGAGGCCGTTATACTACTCTTATTTTGATTTTGAGATACCAATGAAGTGTTGTGAGGGTAAAGAAGATGCCCTTATAGGTTAATAAAAGATATCAAAGGTAATTCTATGGAGATCAATATAATTTAAAAACATTAAGGAGAATGATTAGTGTTTTTAAATTACTTGGTCGGTTAGAGTGACAGATGTTTAGGCTGGGAATGGAGAGAGTGAGCAAAGTATGCTCCATGAACCATGAAGTTTCTTGTGGCATAGGCAAATAGAATTCTGTCAACACCAGTGAGTGTTTGTGTTTTGAGATGGAAGAACTCAAAAGTATATGGTGGGCTCAGAGCACAGACAGCTGAGTGTGTTGCCAGCATTGATCAGATCAGATCAAAGTTCCACACTCCTTTACTGATAGAAAGTCCAAACGAAGTAAATGCTTCAAGAGAAAGGGAATGCTCAATGCAAGAAGATGTAAATGAAGGGCCTTGAGTTTGAGTTAGAGCATGTAATCATCAAAATAAATGAGATATAGAGTAGGGAGTAGGCAAATAATAATGCCTGGAATTCTATTCGGTACAAAGCATTCAAATATATCTTCTTCCCCAGGCCCCAAAAACAATAAATAATGTAACAAAGGTAGCAAATCACCATGCTGGATGATGAGCCCAAAGGACTTGCGCTCTGAAATTTATTGCTACCAGTATTTCGCCAACCACCTCTCTCTCTCTCTGTCTTTCGAGATCAGAAATCTCTTCACTAATACCACAAGTTGTGATTATGAATCATGCTATGCTGATTAGTGAATATATATAGCTTCAAAACAATTGTGATGAAGGAGTAAATTAATGGATATCAAGTAAACATGGAGGAATTAATTATATTTGTATTTATATATACTAAAATTAGGAAATATTACATTCAATATCTCTTTACATTCTGGAATGAATTTGACATTCAATATCTCTTTACATGATTAATATCTCTATAATTCTCTTCACTTCTAAATTTTTTAAAGTCATATTTTTAAAAAATCAAGTACAACTAGGTTTTATAAATGACTTCATATTGCTTAAACTTGGAAATAGCAGTTTATAATACAGTATTATAAGAAGTGTTTCAGGTATTTGAAAAATCTTAGGTTTAGATCAACAAATAAAATCCCTAAAATATCTGAATTCTAGAATACTTCAAATATTTCAAGTAGTATATATGAACCGACCTTGTGCAGAAATTAGAGAGCTTTTCGTTTTCATGATGTACAAGCTTGTCAATTCAATGGAAATTTGGAATTAAAATTGTTTCAAACGTGTTGAGTGGCAGCATGCATCGGGCACTATCCTAGACATAAATGGAGTCTTTTTTTTTTGTTTTTTTAATTTAATAAAAAAAAGATTACAGCACTTCAATTAATATACTCTGCTATGCTTGTTGCACTTATAGATTTTATTGTGGTCCCTTCCTTTTCCAATATTATCCTACTATTTTTACAGCATTTGCACTATTATTTTATCCTCTAGCTTGTGTAAATTAAGATGGGAATGGAATTGGATTCTGCAATCACTTTTGCTTTTTCTACTTCTCTTGTTTCGTTGCTTTGGATCCTGGAATTGGGAATTGGGAATTAAGTATAAACTTCAAAGTGGGCATCAATAAGCTCTGACTTGTGCAAAAGCAAGGCTATGTGTTTGATAAGATTGTCCTCTCTATTCTCCAATGTCCTTATTATTAATGATTTTTTTTCAACTTCAGTTACACGTAATCCTTTCCCATAGTCAAATCATTTTTTTAATCATTGATATAAATTATTTCACCATTAAAAAAAAAAATTGTTCCTTCCGTAACCGAACAACTCCGGATTCAACGAAAAAAACATTTTTTTAAGGACCACATATCTTTTAATTTACTAGTTTTTTTTTTAAAAAAATAACATCTTTTTGGTAGGAGGGCATCATAAACCCGACAAATTCAGATTAATTCTTTGTGTTTTATCGAATCTCCTTTCGAAAGATTTGATGTGGTCACATTTCTTTCTACGTCTTGAGACTAGATATTTAAGAAAAATAAGATCTAAGAATTAAAAAAATATTGTCGTTGTACTGGTCATGAAATTTGACCCATTAATAGAGTTAATGAATTTGTTATTAACATTTTAACATGTAAAGACAAATTATAACTACCTCCACTAGAAGGGACTTAAGAAGGAATGATAAAGTAAAAGTCTAAAACATCTGTACAACATGCATATTCTTTATGAATCTTAATTTAGAAACCTAAAATAAATTTTTATCCCAATTCACAACTACTTTGATGTCTACCAAACAAAACTAGATATCGCAGGGTTTTACAATCTTTAGTAAGATTAAACACCCTAAGAATCTGTAACTGGCATGTACCAAATAAATTTATAGCAGACACAAAACAGCACCTATATGTAAATAATTAAATATGTTGCATGACCCTGTGGGGCATAGATCGATTGGTAGCAGTTATAATAACTTGTTAGGATCCACCCCCAAAATGTAACATGGTTAGGCAGTTTTGTGAAATACTTAATCGGGTTTGTTAGCATTAATCCATAAGTTAAGAGAATATTTAGAAAAATGAAAAAATAAAAAAGTTGTAGGTAAAGATAAGGTTAGTGAGAGTGATGATGGGGTTGTTGTTGTTTCTCTGAGAGAGTCAATGGCAAGTATTAAACACATTTTGACGCAGTGTGGTTTGTGTAATGTGTATGAGTTATGACTTATGACTGCAAAACCCCACATCTTTTCTTTTTTTTTTTTTTTCTATTGAAATATCCCCACTCACGTGTTTCTCTAAAATTCCAAAATTCACCAATTGAACATTACCATTTGGGACCCCTTCTTCCTTCACTCCTCACCGCACTTTAGGCGCGTGCTATTTACTTTCTTCTTGTTAAATTCATTCTAATTTTATATATAAAAAAGATTATGCTGGTAATTCAACATTTTAAGGATATTGATTAAGGTTTTTAATAGAAAAATTAAAAAAATTAATTTTAATACACGAGTAGTGTAAAGAATTTTACATGATCATTCAATTAGATTCATATATTTATATGACTTTAAAAGTAGTGAGTTTAAAAATAAATTGTTTTTGCTGATGTGAAATACATGCTTAAATATTTGTAAAATTATTTTATAGTGATCGTATATGAAAATTAAATTCAATATTAAATAGTTGAAACTTTTAATGTGTATAAAATATTTATTAAAATATTTTGCTAAAGTAAATCTAAATTAATATCCTAAGATTTTTTGTGTGTGTCTATGTCCTAAGAATATTTGGTAGAAAATATTTAAAATTTTGTAAATAATTAATATGTTAAAAACTTAAGTTCTTTAAGGGTTTTTTTTATTGATAATCTTAACGAGTGAAACTCAATTTGTGTTGATTATTTCTTTATTGTGATAATTAAATTAGTCAAAATTATACTTGAAAAAGAAATGGTTTCAATTTAATTTGATGGTCGGCAAGAGGAAATAATAAATGTAGTAAATGATCTGAGAGTTTTGACGGTCAAAGATGATACAACGCTGTTGAAAAGCAAAGATATATGTACCAAAAACAAAAAATCAAAAAATGTTCATAAATGACCATGTTTGTGTCCTTTTGTGTAGCGGTTCCGTGAATTCAAACATTTTTTAAAATATGACAAAGACAACATTAAAAAAAGGGTGTATCTAATTTATACGTTGATAATAAGCTCTTATTATATCTTATTCTACATTTTCTTTGAAATTTAAATATTTCTATTTTACAGATAGATACTAATTTTCCACCTTGACGATAGCATATGTAGCTGTCATGATAATATCATTGACAAGAATTTGTTTTAGAAAGAAATTTTTGTTTATGGAAAAATTATTATGGAGATTTTTAATGCAAAAATTAAATTATAGTCAAGGCTAGAATCTTAAAATTTTTTAATTATGTTAACTCATAAATCAAATAATAATGTATCATAAAAACCACATACCTTATTGGCCATAGTAAATCCCTCAAATAGATTAAAAAAGAAAGAAAACAAATTCAAATCTAAATCCGAATCCAGTTGGATTTTAATATAAATATATTTCCCCAAGTGCGTATATTTCCATTACATCTATATCATTAATTGTCATTTTGACTAAATTTAATATATAATTTTAAATTAATATATTTCCATGCATAAATTACAGTTGATTAGCTCACCTCAACTGATACATAAATTAGTATGACTTGCCAACAAGCGCGTAGGTTAAGTGGCCGAAGACTATCTTAATTTAATCTTACACAAAATAAATGATTGGCTTTGCTACAATTGTATAAGTAAACACTAAACACATAGTTTTCTTAAAAAAAAATGGTATGCTAATTTTATTTATGAATTTTGATATGATTAAGATATAATAACAATAATTTTTTAAAATATTTATATATCTTACGTGTAAAAAATTATTTTTGAAACACAAATTAAGAAATACAAGATGTTAGTACGTTACAATGTATGCTAAAATATGTTTAAGTTATGAGTAATATTATATAAAATGTTTACACATAGAAAATAAAATTATTTTTTATGAAAAAGTTTTAGAAATTAACATATTTGAAAAATAAGATGATAAATTTTTATTACGTGATAGTATATAATTAGATGCATGTGTAAAAGAAAATATCTTGAGTAACATAGTGTAAGTAGGTTATACATGATAGAAGGCGCGTAGGGATGGATATGCAGGATGAAGAAGAGTGAGAAAAAGACTTGAAGGTCCCTTAGCAAACAATTACAATTACAAATAAATAAATAAATAATAGGAGAGCAAAAAGAAAACCAAAGTCTCACCTCATCTCTCTCTACTAAAGTCCCTTCCACTTCCCTCCTCTTTCTTTCTCTCTCTTTTTTCTTTTCTTCCGTTGTAATTATTTTCTCTCTCTACAAATCAGAGAGTGTGAGAGAGAGAGAGAGAAAGAGAGAGAGAGTCGCCAATGGAGTCCACCATGTCCCCAAGGTACCAAGACAACAACCACAAACCACCACTCACAGCAGCCGCCACCAGCAGCAGCAGCAGCAATGGCCTACTACTCTCACCTCAGCCTCAGCCTCAAAAGCCCATCACCAGATCCGAACCCGCAAACCCGTACCCGACAACATTTGTGCAGGCAGACACGTCTTCCTTCAAGCAGGTGGTCCAAATGCTGACGGGCTCATCGGAGACAGCCAAGCAGGCCTCGAAGTCCGCGAGCCCGCACCACCACCACAGCATCCCTCCCATAAAGCCCAACGCTAACAAGAAGCAACAGCAGCAGTCAGGGTTCAAGCTGTACGAGCGAAGGAACTCTTTAAAGAACTTCAACATCAACCCTCTCATGCCCGTTTTCTCACCCAACGGGTCGGGTTTCTCGCCCCGTAAACCCGAGATCCTATCGCCCAGCATCCTCGATTTTCCCGCCCTTGTTCTGAGCCCCGTGACCCCGCTCATACCCGACCCGTTCGACCGATCCGGACCTTCTCAACAACAAAACGGGTTCAGCTGCTCCCCGGGTTTGGATCCGGAGGCTGAAGAGAAAGCCATAATGGAGAAAGGGTTCTTCCTGCACCCTTCACCTGCTTCCACTCCCCGAGATTCCGAACCTCGCTTGCTCCCTCTCTTCCCTACAACTTCTCCTAGAGCTTCTTCAGGTTCTTCTTCTGCTTCTGCTTCTGCTGCTGCATCTTGAGTTATCTTCTCCTTCTTTTCTTCTGTTAATTTAATTTCAATTTGGATTTTGTGGAAGATTCTTATATGTATTATTGGCATTGATGATGAGGATGAGGAGAAAGAGCGATGAATTTGTAATGGTTTATGGAGAGAGAGAGAGAGAATGGAAGAAGAATCTTGCTTCAATTGTATGTAGAATTGTCTCGTGTTTCTTCTCTTTCTTTTTTCTTTATCTTTTTTTTTTAATTTAATTTTATTACTACTTCAGTTCTATGTGTTTTTTCTTTTTCTCTAGTGTAATTTAAGCTATAGATTAGAAAAGTTTTAAGTAATTTGAGAATGTGAATCTGGATTTTACTACTTTGAACAGCTTTAATTTTGTTAGATTTTATTATTGGGATGATATTTTGCAGTGTCAGAAACCCTGCATTTAATGCAGAAATTGAATTATGTGATCTGAATTGAGTTGCTTGGTGTTGAGGGCATTCGCATTCATGGTTTGATTGGTTGGTGTGGCACTATAATGTTTACATTACAGTACTAATAAGGTGTTAGTGTTAGGAACTGAGAAGAAACCTGGCATGTGAAAGAAACCTGGGGGGTTTGAGGATCAAATTGGAAAAGCATCTTTGGGCTAGCTGTCAAACAAAGAGTAGAAGAATGGGCAAGGAATCTTGACCCTTTTTGTTGCCTTTCTGTGTCAGTGAAGGATGCCATTGATGATCCATGTGTTTAAGACCAAGTCTATTAATTCTAACCATCAACCATCCATTTCTACTTTGTGCTTTTTGTCCCAAACAACCACATGCATTGATCTAAGCATGCCTACAAAAATGGATTTTATGTTGGGAAATAGGAAGAGTCCAACCTTGTTGAGTAATTGCTGTTAAATACTAAGTTTGATTCTTAACTTGTTAGGTGGTAGGCCAATTCTTGTTAATGAAAACCTTTAGATTATGTAATGTGATAGTTCATCTGCTCTGCACATGTACTTTGAACAAAAAATTTGCTGCAGTAATGTGATAAGGAGAAGTCAGACTAAGCTTGATGATGTTTAGATGTGAACCATTCATGGTGTGAAACAAGAAAATCACAATCCATATCCATTAAAGTCTTCTCTTTCTTTTCTTTCTTGTTTCTGTTTTGTTTTGTTTTTTTCCCCCTTATGGTAGGGACCCTTGGTTTCTTGAGTCAGGGTCTTCAATATAAAGCTTTGAACAGCCGTAAAAAGCAATCATACAAAGCTAGCTCGTTTTTTCTTCAAAGTTCAATCTAATTTTAAAAGGGATTTTTATAATTTTTTATAAAAAATAAAAAGGTAATTTTTTTTGAAAGCCTTTATTCTATTGAATGCATTAACATGTTGTATATTGGTTGGTTTCTTTTTGACTGAAGGGAGACTGAAACTGTAGGGAATGGGGACATGAGAAAATGAAGGGAAGAGAGGGGGGAAGTGGGACTTGTGATGATGAAAGTTAAAGAAAATTAAAGATGGGAAGAGAAGG
>JASCZI010060581.1:0-29605 GCA_036250425.1 Stylosanthes scabra | reverse complement strand
TATGAAAATCCCCTGTTGCCTTTGCTGACCCCATTCTCATTTATCAATGTCACCTTCTATTATTTCCCCCTCTCGCTTTCGTGTTTTCGGAAAATTATAAAACATTCCATGTGGCATCTTTTGATTTGATGTCCTTTCCATTCAAGTCTTTGTGATGAGGAAACTTCAACCATGACATCTTTGACTATGTCTTCCCTAATCCCTCCTTTCTACTTGCTTCTTCCTACAACCCACACCACTTGCCCAAACTTATACCTTGTATATTTATATTTATCTATCTTACTAACACCATGAAAATCAGTTGAAGTCGATTTTATGTCAAATTACTTGTTAAAAGTCGTTAAATGATTTGACATATTTAACTAAATGGATTTAAAATGATTGCAACTGGGTTTTGACCTATTAGGATATTAGCATAAACGTGAGTATACATCAATTTTGTATTATGGAACATGCAATGCAATATTTTATTGGATTCAATTAAATTGCTTATAACAAGTTTTGAATTAGCTCTCGTGTTTTATTGGATTCATTTAAAAAGATAACGCTTAAATCACTTAATAAATATTTTATGTAAATATATATTTCCTTTGCATTTGATAATAGTGATCATAATACAATACAAAGAAGAGAGAGAGTCATATACATGTTACATTGACACAGAAATAAAACAGGATCACCATATGGAAATTGTGTCTCAATGGGAGAAAATTAAATCTAGTAATTAATATCATAACGTTATAGAAAGTATCCCAAATTCATTATGGGAGGAAAAGCAAGTATGTATTTTATTTAGTGTTGAATTGAATGATCAATCCATGTTTCTTTGGCATTTTGTAATGCGACTGCAACCGCGTCTGTAAGGGTTAGCCCTCTGTCTCTGACTACAATCGTAGTAGGAACGTCCACGTTGACCGCATGGGATTTGGTTAGCCCTAAGAGCACCATAGCTTATGTACTTTGCCTGTGCTAGTGTGCGCCGAGTTGACTCCGAGTTCATCAAGAATTCGTTGTCATCGATGAGCAGATCATAGTCGCCGGGGGATGTAACCCTTGAGAATTCATGGATTTTTGCTGCCTCGGCCGCCATGGCGAATGCCATGGTGGCGAGAACAAAGACAACAACCAATGTCTTTGACTCCATTATGGGGCAAGGTTTTTGGTTTCGTTTAGGTTTGGGATGTAAGGAGGAATAAGAATAAAAAACCTTTTAAGATGTTTGTTTTTTAAAAACTATTATTCTTGCCCAACCTGGTTGGGTTGGAGAAAGGGTGGATATAGGTGGAAAAATGAGGGATGAGAGAGTTAGTTTCTGATTTGGGATAGAAAAGAAAGGAGAGTTTAGAAATAGAATGTGTGTGGGTGTATTTGCTAAATTAGATAACATAATAATTTATGTGTCTAAGGTTTTAGGGATAAAATGAGTGGCATGCATGAATTTTATGAAAAATTGAAGGTTGGTCTGTTTGTTCTAACAAACTTAACGGATTTTGCAATGTCAGTTACTAAATTTGATCTTGCCATCCAAACCTCCCGGGCTGCTATATTTGTGCTTCACTCTTAATATATCCATTTTTGTTTCTCATTACTCGTGAAGTTATACTGCTGATTCTAATTTGTTTGCACAAATATAGGTTCCTCACCAACTTTTTGTTTATTGCACAAATATGGGCTATTCAATGGTCAATTGGGCTTTCTTGCATGGGCCTATTGATTTTCCAGAATGGCTGCTATATATTCTCATGGCCTTGTGTCCAAATGTTTAAATAAATGAACAATGTCCAAAAAATCTTTGTCGCATATTTTTAGGCAAATTTGCATCTTTAAGTTGTGAAATGGCAATGCTTTTTTTCCCCTTTATCCTGTTCTCGTATGTTGCTTTAGTTAGCCTTAATGAAACCTAGGATTCCCCAAGAGTAGTGGAAATTAAACCTTACTGAATGTGAAGGATGCAACGGTCAAAACTCAAAAGTGTAGATTTGGTTATAGGCACCTAATCTTAGCTTAGCATGTTGCCATTTCTTTCTTCCATTAACATAATTTATTTAATTAATTAATGCTCCGAAACTGTTAACGAAGAATTTATTCATTCTCCAATTTCATCAACTTGGGACTCAAAATGTCAACTTTGGCGACTACTTGTTGTAGCTAGCGTGTATATATATCTTCGGTTTGACAAGTCATTAGTATTGTGATGTTTCTTAATAATTATTCTTGAGTGCAATTTTTGTTAAATCCATTTACCACTTATCTTCGGTCAAGTTATTTGATAATCTTTGTGGAGTTTAATTAATAGTGCAGACCTTTTAAACGGAACACATAATTTCAGCTAATAGTCAAGTTTAATGATATATAAATATGCAATGTCAACAAAGTGATGGCTTAGGTTATTTTAGGTCACATCATCATGCTTCTGATATTGGCTAACCTTATTATTATATCCATCATTTTCAGTGTGATTATTTAATTAAATCAAATGGGTAGACTCCAAATGAGATATCATCAAATTTATCCAGGTGGTACATCTGCAATTAAACATTTGTATAAATTACAACCACATTCACATTATTCAAAAGCTTTGTTTTTTCAGGAATTCTACATATATACCAATTGTCACAACCCTAACTTAGGTTTATCATAAACCCAACATGTTTTCATGGTTAATGGCCCTAATTGGATATCCTAACAAACTTTTCATTCTCAAGAAATATCAATAATCCTCTGTTAATCAACTTGGATTGTTCCGGTGGTTAGCTCACGAATCCGATTAAGTAAGTGTTGGGGTTCGAATCCTATCTTGTGCATGTAATAATTCATTGGCCAGCAACAAATTTTTTAAATTAAACTCAAATTGGTGGTGGATTTCTTAACCTGCTAAGCTGGGAATACCATGAAAAAAAAAAAAAACCCAAGGAGTATTAAACTAATTAAATATTCATAAGGTAATTAAGGTGAGGAATTTGCATTGAAGGTGCATGCTTCTTCTCTAGTGGTGCTTCTTGAGAAGAAATCATTGCCCCTATAATAAGAAGTTGCTGTAGGATGGAGATGAGACAAGTGGGTCCCCCTTAGCATGCTACATGAATAATGAACTTTTGAATTTTGGCATGAAATTGAAAATGGATATCAATTCAATTCATCACCAACTAAACAACAATTAGGAGGACCCCTCCCCTAATTGATTTATCCATTGTCTTATTATAACTCTAATTAATTTATTGATAATCTCTGGTGTCTCTATCCATCTTAACCGAACTCATGTGACTTGAAAATTGAGATATTATCTCTTTATTATTATCTCTAATAATACAAAATTGGTGAGATAATCTAATTATTATCCCATGATGGTGATGGTGATGATGATGAACACAAAGGCATGAATGAAAGGGGAGAATGGTCTTCTTGTGGGACCACCCTAATTTCTAATATAAGCTTGGTTTTAATTTAATTTAGGGTTTGCTTTCCGTATTACTTTAAAAAAGCTAGCTCTTATAACACAGCGTGCAAGCTTTAACTTCACCAAAAGTTGTATGTGTTATTTGCAATTCCGTTGGTTATTCCAAAAACGATGGAAAAATAAAATAAATAGCACTTTTCTGACATTATTAGGGTAAAGGAAAAGAATCTCAAACCATAAATTTTTGATATATATATATATCATGAATCCTTCGAATGGAATACATGTAAATTTAGAGTCATAATTATATGCATGCTCTTTTTTACCCCTTTTTTTTTCGCTAATTTCGTTTTTCTTTTTTAAAATATGATGATAGAAGTAGATATTTATTAGCAAACAGTTTTTCGCATGAGCGCTGCTAAACATTCAATAACGTAAAAAATTATGCAAATGTGGTCATCGATTAAGATATAATGAATAGAAAAGAGTTTTATAGAATGTTTTATTTTTTAAATTTTGAATATTTAATTTTTTAAAAAATATAAAATTAATTGATTATTGACTATATTTTTGATTGAATACTTATAATTTTTCAATAGTAAAATAAATAAAACAATAAGTCACTACAACTTATTAGAGGATATCACCGAAAAACTTGGTCAAACGAGCATAATTAATTTGAAAAAAAAAAAAAAAAAGAGTGGGTTTAGTTTAGTTTGTAAATACTGAAAATGATCTGTGAGCAATGACTCAGCTAATGAGAAAAAGACATTTTTCAGATTTTCAAATTTGGAGCATTATTTGGAATTTGGATGACATCCCAACCAATCCTTTCATTTTCAGCAGCCACTCGACTATGCACACATGTATGGTAATCACACACACATATATATTTTTGTGTCAATGTGGCAAAAAACTAGATCCTATACAATTTATTATTATATTCTAATAATAACAAAAGTTCTATACTATTGTTTAATGTAACAAATTAAATTGTATGTAAAAAATTTAATTATCCGAAAGTTGAATGAGATATTTTCAAGGGTGTGAAAGCTATAATTAGAAAATTAATAGGTGCAATAATTCTAGTATTTTCTTTGGGGTCAAGCACTAAAGCTAAGGGAATCTTGTTTGGGGTCCCATGAAGAAAGAAAAAGGATATGGAAGTAAATGCATGCATCTTGCACAGCATTCATCTTTGTATTGTGGTGGAGCAGCCATGTTTGTTCATGATGTTGATCACTTAGTTAAATTAAAAAAACTTTAATATATAGTTATGGAACTAACTATCAATCAATTTTTGATAATTAATTGGCCAACTATAATATTTTTAACGAGTAACCACTAACCCGCACTTTCTTATATTATATTACACGTATGAGGGTCATGCATTTTCTATATCTATATCTATATATATGTTTAAAATATCTTTAATAATGTATTAAAAAAAGACTATAATAAATAATACCGTTGAGATTAAAATAGTAATTTAGTTAATGGTAGTTGTTAAATGACTATTAACAATGCTGAATATTAGATGATGGTATTGGTACACATATATAGTCTTTTGTCTTGATTTACAAGTGATCTTGCTTCTCCTTGAAATGGATGATGACAAGGCATTTTTAATTATTTATATATTTATAATATATTAAAAAAAATTAAAA
Source organism: Stylosanthes scabra (assembly GCA_036250425.1). NCBI lineage: Eukaryota > Viridiplantae > Streptophyta > Magnoliopsida > Fabales > Fabaceae > Stylosanthes > Stylosanthes scabra. Next base: position 24,541 of record JASCZI010060581.1, on the reverse strand, counting down.
TAGCTTCATATTCATTTTCATATATTTAATTTTATCTTATTTGTTATACCATATTTTTGTTTAATATAAGACACTAATATCAAATAAAAATAGAAATAAAACTATGTTATTTAATATAATTTTTTCAAAAATTAGTATTTTAGACATTATTATTTGTTAAAATAACAAATATATTCATGCATTAGAAAATAAAATATTATATAATTTATTATAATTAGTAATGAGTGAATTCCTTAATCTTAATATTAAAAGTTTTATTTAAATAATATTCAAAAAGATGTACAATATTAAATATTTTTTATTAATCAGCAATACTTTTTCTCATAATAATTTGTGTTAGGATGGAATAATATTAAGAAAAAGACTAAAGAACTAATATATTATGGTTAATAAAAAGTCAATAATAGTTAAGAATGATATCTCATATAAATTTTGGATGATAACTTAATATTGGATATATAAATTACGAATTATAACTCATATAAATTTTGGATGATAATTTAGTTGTTGGCTCCCTAATGACTCCCTAACTTGAATTTCGCATCATTATTCTAATAAATAGTAACAAAGAGAAAAGCCAAAAATAAAATATAAAAAAAAGTTAACAGTTGTATGTAGTTTTGTCTTGATTTTCATTTTGAGTGTTTTCTCATCATAATTCATAATCCCACCTTTTACTTTGTCTGTTTCACAACTGAAACTGCACACCTCCACTGATTCTTCTTGTTTCTTCTTCTTCTCTCCCAACAAACTGTTATCTCTCTATCTCTAACTGCACTTGGAGAATTCTTCACTCAAACTTCATATATATCTTCTTCAATAGGTAACTTTCTTTTTCCTATGCTGAATTGTTTTATGAGCATGCTTCTCTATCTTGACTCTTGACCTTAAAGGGTAACAGAATATCTTTTTCTTTGCTGTGTTTGTTTCTCTTCCTTGGTGTTGGTGATGGTAGCAATTTAAGAAATTGAGCTCTGATATGAGTCTAATCATGAACCTGGTATGAGATTCTAAGTGATGCCTTTATTCTCACAAACATAGTTTCTGTGCTTGAATGAATTCATCTTTTGCTTATCCACCATGGTCAACTAATTGTTCAATTGTTTGGTTAGATCTCAGCTTTTGCTTGGGCTAACACTGTTTTCCCTTAAATGCACTTGGTGATTAGGGTATTGATATCATGAGCTTGCATTTTGGCCATTGAAATGTTATAATTGGAGTTGAATTTTGACCTTGTTAGATCAAACACTTGAGAGTTTCAAGACTTCATGTTCATAATTGAGGTTTCGTTTTCCTTATTTTTCTCCATGCTGCTTCTTACTGATTGATCAGGATTGTGCCTAAGGGATGCATTACCTTTGAAAGAAGCTAAGCTCTTCAGTTTCAAGCATGACACCTAATCTACATCTTCAACCTGTAGATCATAAAGAAGAGAAGGTTCTCCTTGAGGTGCCTTTTTCTAAACCTATCATTCCTTGTTATGCTTTAGTTTTAAGAAAACTATTTACTTCATTTACTTAACTTTCAACTTTGTGGCATGTTCAGATAGGGAATTCTGAAAAGCAGCTATGGGCATTGATCCATTCTAAAGGCCTAGTAAACGCCGAGGTTCAAGACTTGTACCACAAGGTCCGGTCTAGTTATGAGAGAATAATCTTGAATAATCACACACTATCTGAACTTCAAGATCTTGAATACTCTTTGTGGAAGCTCCACTATAAGCACATTGATGAATTTCGGAAGATACAAAAGAAATGTTCTGGTAATGCTGCTAGCAGAAAATCAGGCACATCACAAGATGATAACCATTTGCACTCATTTAAGTCGTTTCTGTCAGAAGCTATTGAGTTTTACCAAACTCTGATTGTAAAACTCAGAAAACACTATGCAGTGCCAGAAGAGGCTTTGTTTTACAAGAAGGGTTGGACCTCTACTTCAGTTGAACCAGATATCATGTTGAAATGTCAATACTTATGCCATCGCTGCTTGGTTTGTATGGGTGATCTCTCAAGGTATAAACAACAATGTGAAAGCCCTGATAGTCAAAATCATAACTGGTCTGTTGCTGCCACTCACTATTTAGTAGCAACAAGGATTTGGCCAGATAGTGGTAACCCCCAAAATCAGGTAAAAATATGTTTTAAGAATTTCATGCACAAAGAAAAACTTTTTTACTCGAATTCGTTTCTAAGACAGTAACCTTGTTCATTTGCAGTTGGCTGTACTGGCAACTTATATTGGTGATGAATTTCTTGCACTGTACCACAGTATAAGAAGTTTAGCTGTTAAAGAACCGTTTCCTGATGCTTGGAACAATCTGATCTTGCTATTTGAAAAGGTAACATGATTTCTATCCACATGCTCTATGCTTCTAAGCTTCTTATAGTTCTATCTTCTGAAATGTCACTTATGATCTTGCAGAACAGGTCATTAGATCTGCAATATACATCTAGTGAAGTTTGCTTTGACTTTTTAAGACCTTCAGGGAGAAGCAGTGGAGAGAACAAAGATGATAGCTTGAATTACAATAAATTTGAAGGCGAAAGTAATCACTTTACAGATACAAAGTTATGGTCCCTTATGGTCAGAACAATAAGTTTCCTCTTCATAACATCAAGGTATATCTTGGATTCAGTTTATTTCGGTCTATAATTTTCTAGGTATTTTGTCTTGTTATACTTTCTAAAGGTGCTCTATGTATGTTCTGATGTCTGTGCCTGTGTTTCACTGTTAAAAGTTAATTACATTTAGATTTAAAAAAAAAAGGACATTGAATTACATATTATGCAAGAATTGGATATAATGCCAGGTTGAATTGTTAGACAGAAGCAATTCTTCAAAAATGCTTTGTGCTTATTTCCAGCTTCTTCTACATGTCTTCTATTCTAACTTTCTGTTATCTCCTGAATCAGTTTGGATGAGTTCCCTATTGCATTAGCATCTACTGTTCTGGAGTTTGATAAACTGATGGAGCTAGATGATATAGAACTGAAGAACATGTTGGAGTCGTATCGGCAAATGGATTTAGCCAGAAGAGGTCCTTTCCGTGCTTTACAAGTAGTTTCTATGCTCATCTTTTCCCTAAAGAATCTACTTGATAGGCTTAAAAAGAATGAATCAGAAGACAAAAATGATAAGCATTTGATGCAGCTGGCTTTAACTGCTGCGTTCGGCTTCGTGGGACGTTTTGTTGAAAGATGCTTAAAGGCTAGTTCTTTAAATTATTGCCCCTTATTGCCATCTGTGCTTGTTTTTGTGGAGTGGTGTTCAAGCACGCTCGATTCGGCTGAAGCATGTGCTACGGATCTGACAAGTAAAAGAGCTATTTCATATTTTTTTCATGTGTTTGTTCAACTTCTGAATCAAGTAAATGACAGTAGAAAGAAAACCAAGAAGCTTCTTGATAATACGCCTCTATGGGAGGATTATGAATTAAGGGGATTTGTACCTGTTTCTTCTTCACATTCCTCATTAGATTTCAGTGGTAACTGGGAACACATAGACAATTTTGGAAGTGGAGTCGAATTGCGCATTAAGCGAATCAGATTAGCAGCAATGAATATTGCAAGAAGATCAAATAACTTGCAAAAGTGGATAACATGTGATGAATCAGGAAACAAGTTTTATGTGGCTAGTTCAGATGAAGATCACAAACAACTTAATCAGCAAATCAACAAAGTTGCCGCGGAAGAAGGCAAACTGGCAGCAAAGGATAATCTAAGTAGCTCAGGTACCAATGGAAAATCGTCTGCAATGGAAGAAGAGGAGGTTATTCTCTTTAGGCCTCTCACAAGGTACAACTCAGCACCATCATACCCTTCTATTTCAACTGATGAGCAGACATCACCAAAAGACAAGGATGAACAAAACACAACATCTGATGATTGTTTGCGCCGTGCTACTTCTCTTCTTATGGCACAAAACCCAGCTCAGAGTGATGATCCTTGGGAATTCCATGGTGCACTTTCAAACTTCAGGAGTGACAAATCATTCAAGCAGCAAGAACCTTCAACAAAGGAATCAAATGCATATACTTCTTCTGAAGCTCCAATATCTGCCGGCCCTCCCTCGCTCAGCGCCTGGGTCCTAGATAGAGGAAGCTTCAGCATCAACAGAAATAATGGGACAAATTATCTTGCACAACAACACAGGTTGCAACCCATTGAGGAAGTAGCCACTTCATCCTTGGCTAGTCTTTCCATCAATAACAACAAAAATGAGAACTCTGTCACCACTTCAGCCAATGAATCTTCAAATTTCCATCCCTCTTCTGCCACATATTCTGTTCCAATGCCTTCTGCTCCGTTGTTGCCTGATAATGCTGCTTGGTTCACCAACCTACAGTCTGGTTCTCAGGTGTATCAAATCAACCAATCACCGCCGCCGCCACCAAGTGCCTATCCAGATTGGAGTTCTACCTATGGACCACCCGGATATGATCCTAGATTTCCAGCTTTTACCAATGGATACACGCCACCCGGAAGAATGAGTTCCTCCGAATGGCTGCGTTGGTACCGAGAGAATTACAAAGCTGAGAGGACTAACAACTATATGCAGCCTACTCCTGTGAACATTCCTGATCATGGAAATCATGGAAACTTGCTCTATCATGAGAATTACAGGTTTAATCAGTTTGATAGATGGGGTAATCCTATTCCTTTGCCTTCTAATCAGTACACAAACTTGGAGCCCCCAGGGCCACCACCATTGCAGCCGGGTTTTATCACTTGTGCTTATGGTGCAGCAGAACAGAAGGCAAGTCTCTTCAACAATTTTCAAAGGCCAAGGCCTTATGGTTGTGGTGCTGTGACAGACGTGAGAAATGAGCCAATGTCTCTGCTAGAGTACCTGAAGGAGAAGGAGTTGAGACTCCAGAGAGATCCTAATCTCGGAGGACCTACCTTCATGGGAAATCAGAACTCTTTCATATGAAAAAAAGGACCTTCTGTTACACCGTTTTTCATAACTTGTACCTTACACTTTAGTTGAGGACATTAGATTGTATATAGTTATAGATGTTTCTGTCATTTTGCTGAGTGAGCTGAGTGAGGAATCCCAGAGAAAGTGGATAAAATATCCTCCATTCAAAGCATTTTATGATGAGTTGAAGCGAAAATCCTCATTCAAGTAGTGGGTGTATGATTCGTGGAAATATATATATTGAGGTTATGTACAATCGTCTATTCATACAAGTCTCTAAGAACTGTACTGAATGCTTAAGCAGATGTCGGGGATTTAAATTTCACCTTGTGCATGCAGCAACGTATTGATTAGCTTCAAACTCTTAATTGAAATGATTAGCGTCAAACTCTTAATTGAAACTTAGACCTCGGCAGGTTGAGTTGAGGGATGCCACAGGATGACAGGAATGGACCCTCCAAAGTTGCATTTTTTTACCCCAAAATTAATCAATTAATCATTTTTAACATTTTTTTGAAAAGGAAAAAAACTAATTAAGATCAAAGGCTTGAGGCTTCCATAAGTTTAAAGAAGGGTACCATAACAAATTTCCCTAATTTCTTTTTTTTTTTGGACTAACCTAATTTTTTTCTCGTAAGGGTTGGTCCAATTTTACAACTCCGAAGTCCAATTCCCCTCTTTCTTCTTTTCCCAAGTCCCAACTTTCTTCATTTCAAGACCCAAAGAGTAAAATTGTGAACGCAAATTGCAAAATTTGGAGCTTTTATGCGGTTGGGGTGAAAGATGGAATCAGCCACAGAAACTGGCGGAGATGTATCGTCAGCCCAAGCAGTTCTTCTCGGAGCCTTAGCTCCTGGTGTAAATGTCCGTACAGACTCTGATTCACCTCTTTCTTCATTTTGAATCTGTGTTCTGATTTTTCCTTTTCCCCCTTTCAGGGTCCTACTTGGATTACCTTAAAGTTGACTTTTTTGATGATGGGTATGTGTCTTGCTGTTATGTTGGGATTAGCATTCTCTTCCAGTGATTCACCCTTGCTGCTTCATGTTACCTTCCTTGTTCTTATTTGTGTCACCCTCTTCTTGCTCCTTAGCTGGTAAAAACTCCCTAACTTGTTCATATTAGATTTTACTTTTGATGTATTTGCTATCCATTTCATATTGAAAATTATGCTTCTTTCTTTTGCATACCTGAATAATTGTGTGGCCATAGTTATCAAACTCTTGAGTTTACTATGAGAGCTTACGAATTTATGTGCCCAAATCAATTTTACTGAGTTGAGTTTTATGATTTAAGTTGATCCTAACTCCGGTTAGGCGAACTCTCGAGTTTGTTAATCTTGATTGTGGCAGTTTCACTTGGGTTTTGAAAGATCCATCATCATTTGTGCCTATTTCAGATGCAGTTCAAAATTCAAATATTATGATCATATATTTTTTGCAAAAACTCTAGTCTGGTGGTGGCTGAATTAGTATAACAAAGAAAGATTTCCATTTGTTTTTAGCTGTGTGGACTAGATATAAAGTATTTACCTGAAATTTTTCATTTGTCAATACCTGTTTGAAGCCAAACTTGTGGGGCTTACATGAGTTCAGATGAATGTAAATCGCCAAGTTCAACTGGTAAACTCAATTGGGGACCTATCTTGAGGGTTTGATAATCTGGCCTGCTTGTTTTTCTTCACCTTCTAGTTAATATTTGTCCAGCAAATTGTACTGAAGTTAACATAGTTATGCATATGTACATGATTATTAATGTTATTTTGGTTCATGTCTATGGTAGGAACATCTCAACAGAAAAATAATGGTAAAACTTGTATATGAATGTTCAATTGAGCTTGCTATTTTGATACTTATTGTAGTTGATCTTGTTTTTCATTTACGCGTCACAGAGCACAGAATTTGGATACTGGCTAATACTTGTAGGCATAACTATCATGAACTGATGATGCCGTCATGGCTGAAGCCTGAAGCTCACATTATTAGAAGTAGTATATTGTAGTCTGCCATGCCATTTACATACTATTTATAAAAAGAAGCGCGAACATAAGGTTATTGTGTGTCTTGCATATGAATCATAGATAGCCTTCTTTCTGGTGGATTGATGAACTCCATTTTCCCTGCAGGTTTCTTGCACAAACTGGCCTAGTTACAGTTGAACATCAAATGCGCGAGATGGGGTTAGTGCAAAATGATCATTCAGAGACAAGTAGAAAGAAGCAATAACTAATTCACATAGAGGTTGGGAAGGTTGCTGTGGATTCTTTTTTCACCAGGGAAATGTTTGATAGAATGGTATTGATGAATTCAATGCACAACACCCTAAATCTTACAGAAGATTTTGTCAGGAATATAGAGGCTGAGGAATGAGGATGCAACTTGTGTTAATGACTCTTGGCTTCCTTATCCTTATGTTTCTCATTCTTTGATTTAATGCAACAGAAACATGAACAGCAAGGGAAGTGCAACAAGAACTTCATAGCCTATATTTGCTGTAGCCTTCTTGTGTATTATTTCTTTATTATTATTTTTGTGCGAGTGATTGAGGCTGGCTAATTACAAGTTCTGTTTCCAATGTATTCTCCAATCCGACCAGTTAAGGACCAAATCATCGCATATCTGAGCTGCATGGAAGGGTTTGATTTAAATATGTACAAATGATGTGAATATTTTGAGTTTAGGAATTTATTGTAGAAATAACTCATCAACTTGTTTAAGAAATGGAGAGTGTTAAGCGAAATTTAGCAATGATAGAAGCAGACGAAGAGGGATAGAGAGGACAAAACTTATTGGCAATGATTAGTGGGTCCAATCCAATTATGGGTCCATAATTCTTATTAATTAGTATATCATATATCCAAATCATACTCGTCGCCTTCATGCAATACTTATCACGTGTATCTCTAAATTTTTATTTACTTTTATTTTTCCGAAAGATCATAATTTTTTTTTTTTTACATATACTACAAACGAAATTAAAAAGCCATACAGATACAATCTAACTAAACAAGCAAACCGTGATGAGAAGCAAAAGAGATAAGATTTGAAATCTAAAATTAAATTCTAAAATTTAAATTTTTAATTTTAAATCTTAAATTATAAGCTATAAACTTTGGGAAAGTTTTTAAATATATAGATATATCAATATACCTGTAATTTGTAATTTTAATTAAAATCAACGGTTATTATAGATATACTAGTGCGTCGATATATTTGAAACTTTTCCTAAACTTTGAAGGTTTGAACTCTATATTTTAAACTTTAAATTTAAGCAATTAATAAAAACTATAATAAATAAAAAAGAAAAGATTTATTTCACTAACAAAGAGTATAACACTCTTTGTTTAATAATATGTGTTTCAAGATAATAAACTCACAAACAATATATTCAAACTAGGATATATGAACCTTTTTGTTAGTGTTTAGAATTTAGGATTAAAGGTTTAGTGATTTAGAATTTAAAATAAATAAAATAATTTTAAAAAATTAATATAAATATTTAAAACAGTTATTAGTATAGTATATTATTGATTGAATAAAAAGAATATAAAAATAGTAGGATGAGGGAAGTGGCATGAGGAAGGACTAGAAGAAGTCTAGAAGATCAAATTCCAAAGTATTACAGTTTAGATTTGAGAAAGAGAGTAGGCCATTAGGCCCATCAATAGAGGAGGTCCCACTAGAGGGGGTTGGTCCCACGCTAAACCCTGCATTCTATTGTTCCCCCCTTTTTTGCATGGCACTGTCACTTGCCGCTTCTTCTCTTCTTCTATTCTCTTTCATCCCTTAATTTTCTTCTCTTTTTCCGTTAATATTCTTCGTCTCATCTATCCTCTTATATATATATAATTCGTCTTCGTCTCGTCTCTTCTATTTTTTTCTCCAACCAGAAATTTAGGAACTCGCTACTCTTGAGCTAGCAGCGTGCGTGCTTTAGCTTAATTTCTTTACGCCATTAGCGATCATCATCAAATCCTCATGGATTTCAATTGGGACGCTGATCAGATGTTCGTCTAACCTTTTTTCTTTTTAATTATTTTATATGTCGATTCTTTTTCGATGCTTAATTTTTGCTTTCTGAGACTGTATTTTTGTGTGTAGATTTCGACTGTATTTGCATGATTATATGATGAAAAGAGGAATGCACAAAACCGCTGAGATTTTCAGGAAGGAAGGCGATCTTGCTGACACTTCCGTTGGTAGGTTTCCGTTCCTACGACGTCGTTTTCCTTTATTTCTACCGCCATTCACGTTACACGAACCTATGATTTTCAGTGAATGTGGCTTCACAGTATAACTCTAGTTTCTTGATTTCGCAGTTTAAAACCTTGCACAGAGTTGCTCTTATTATTGCAGTTGCAATGCATTGAAATAATTGTTCTACTAAATAGGGTTTTCTCAGTTAATTTAATTGATTAAGAAGGTTTTTTGAGTTTGATTCTTAGTCTTAGTGGTTCAATTTAACATGTTCTTCTACGATTTTATCATTCGCCTTTCTAATTAGGTGAAGGTGGTGGTGTGATTGATCATTGATGTGCTTGCCTTACAAGGGCAATGTTAATGTCTAATAAATTACATTATGAACTTAATTTGCTTAGTTAATGTTAGTGGTATATATCTTGTTGAACATTGATGAACTTAGCATTGATGCACTCTCCTCAGTCAGTCTACTAAATCTTGCTTCACATTGACTAATTGTTTGCAGCGCTTGATTCTCCTGAGGGGTTCATGCACGAATGGTGGTCTATTTTCTATGATGTATATATGTCTAGGACTAAGCTAGCGAAGGATCAGAGGACTGAGGCAGAATCTTCTGGCAAGGTGGTTACTAAATAACAAAAATATTTCTTTAGTATTTTTGAAAGATGGTTCATCCTAGTCATACATTTTATTTTGAGTTTTCAGGCCCCAGCGGGAACTACATGTAATGCCGGAATTTGTGTCCCTCCAATCCCTCGATCATCAATGAATGAGCAGAGACCTGAACAATGTCATGTCAACTCCAGCTTTAACAGGATGATGGCACAACCGGCTGCATGTGTACTACCATCAACACTCAATGCCAAAGAGCATCCTGGATATCCTGTAGATGCCGCCAGAGCAAACAATTTCAAGTTATTGGCTGTGACTAATTCAAAGTAATATGGTTGATAAACTTTAATATGTCTTCTTGTGATTTTTGCTTTCATTCTCATGTGGCTCCTTCTGTATTTTGTCAGTAATCCTCTCCAAGATGTAGGGAATAATGCCCAAAGGGAAGTTTCTAAGGTATAGTTCAGATAATCTTTCAATCTAGTGGCAATTTAACAGAGTATATGATTGTTGAGTTACTTGAACCAAAAAATTTCAGTCTCAATTCTTTTTATCCTGTTGATATTATCACATTTGTTAACTGGAAATTGAGCAAGATCTCCTGGATTTACAGAACCAAGCATTAACCTCATTTTCGGGAGCACCAAACTATCAACAGCAATTTCGAGCGCAGACATCGCAAAATCAGGAAGCAGTCCTTGCTCATATACCTGCATTTAGTCCTAAAAGTCAGACTTTCCCAGTTCCTCGAAACTCTGTTGAGTGCAACAATCATCACACAAAGATTTCCGAGACTGAATTAAACAAAATGGATAATAGGCAGGTTGGTGAATACGTGTTCCTTTAGTTGATGTGGCTAAGTCATTTATTTTCTTTATTTCATTCTGATATAATTGAGGTAGATCTTGTGACAAAATGAAGTATCATATGCAAGGGGAGCCTAGTCATGAGTTTTTCTCTTTGGTAGCAACGATTGTTTACTTGTTTTGGGTTAATGGGAATTGAATTCAAGGGGAAGTCAACATGATGATTTGACAAACAAAATCACAGGAAGAAGACAACATGAAATACCACTCTTAGACAAGAGTAGTTACTCATTACTTGTGAAGGGAATTGACGCACACCAAATCAGAAAAGCTAAAAAGTAAAAGGCCATTGTAAAAGATCTTTGACTGGGACGTTATGTTTTTTCATGAAGATATAAATGTACTTCGCACAGTGCATGTCTTATGATTTCGTTTCCTTATTCTAGCAGATTATTGCTTGTTATTAATTGAAGCTAGTGACGACTGTCTCATTCCATTCAAGATTTAAGAAAAAAATAACAATGGTCAAAATGATCCAATTAAATTCACATGAAATTTTTTTTCTCCAGTTGGTGCATATTTCCTCTTAACAAACTTTTTCATGTTGACACAGATGATGGGCTCAATGATTAGGGATCAGCAACCACAGATGCAGTCTCAGAATGTTGAGGTATGGTATTTGATATTTTCAAATTTCAAAAATTGAAATTTAAATTATTGTTAGAAGAAAAAAGAATTAGCGCTTATGTTTCTGAAATAAGGTTGTACCTGTTCTTAATCAGAAGAGCAAAAAGAGAAAGGCAATGACGCCCTTGAGGCCTGGAGAAAGTGCCATGGTAGGTTGTCTTTGTATTCCTTCCCACAATGCTATGTTTAAACTCAATGCAATGTTATTTATTCAATTTATTAATGCTTTTCAATTTGGTTTTCATTTTTTAATTCTTTATCCGCTTGCGAAAACACAAAATAGGATCATGTAGATGCAGAAGATGGAAAACCAATGGAAGAAAGTGTTGAATCTTTCCTTTCATTTGAAAATGAACATGCTGATCATAGAGTTGTGCCTTTCAGCAATCTGGCTCGTATTTCAGCTGCACATAGTAAAAATGAAAATAAAGGTAATATATCCAAGAAGAATATTATGCTTTATGCAATCTACACATTGAACTAGTAAGTAATATTGATTGTAATTCAGTGCTAACCTGTGGCCATCCATGTCCATAACGATCTTAGTATTGATTGATACTAAATGGACAGCAACCTTAGTCCTTGAAAATTAAATAGAATTAAAATATAATGAATTCCATAAGGTGAAAGGGTAACAATTATTAAACTCCCATTCTAGTTTCTGACACAAGGATATTTTACCATTTGGTAGGTTTTTCATTTGAAGAAGTCAGTTGCCTTCACTCAAGCAAAAACAAGGTTTTATCCACCCATTTTTCATGGGATGGAAAGGTTTTGGCTAGTGCTGGGCATGAGAAGAAGGTTGGTTTGTGTTCAGTTTCAAATATTAATGATTTACTTTATCCATTCTGAATCATCTTGGTGTTTTCCTCGTGTTCAGAACTTATTCTAGTTTATGGTGATGACAGGTTTTCATTTGGAACATGGAAACCCTTAATTGTGTTACTACTACAGAAGGGCATTCACATCTCATTACAGATGTTCGGTTTAGACCAGGTTCTACTATATTTGCAACATCTTCCTTTGATCAATCTATAAAACTCTGGGATGCAGCAAGGGTGAGTTATGTTACTCCTCACTTTCTCAGTTTCGTAGTTATAGCTTCATTTATAGTTCCCCAACATCGATGTAGTTTAGAATGTTGATCATTTCTATCCACCCTCTGCATTTTATTTTCTGTTTCTGTTTTCACTCATTTTCTCCTCCCTTTGAATTCTGAGACCAAATTAAGTCAGAATATTTAAGTTGTGATTGTTTTCATGATATAGCCCAACAATTCACTGTTCCAACTCATTGGACATGCCGACCAAGTAATGTCATTGGACTTCCATCCAAGGAAGGCTAACATTCTTTGTTCATGTGATAGCAATGACGTAATTCGTCTATGGGATATCAACCAGCGTACCTGCTTGCATACTACTAAGGTCAGGTTTCCACGCACTCTTTCCTTTTGTGATGACAGTATTTGTCATTAGGTTCAGTTGTTCTGATCACTGCTAAATCGTGTTGGATTTTGTTTATGAAGTTGAGCAATGCCTAATTGCATGGTGTATGAATTTGTTAGTAAATAATATCTTCACAGCACTAAATTACTAAGTTCATGTGTTTGTAGTATAAAAAAATTAGATTGGACTGAATACACCATCAGAACGTTGTGATATTGTTTAGCCTAGAATTGACATGAACAATATGATATGAGTTCTGATACTTACTTTGAAAAGAGGAAACCAATTATAAGGATAATAATGATAAATGCATTACAGGGAGGCGCTAGTAAACAAGTCAGGTTCCAGCCTTCTATTGGGAAGCTTCTGGCTACTGTGTCAGGAAATAATATCAAGATAGTTGATTTTGAGAGCAATAGATTTCTGTACCAACTGAAGGTAACCTTCATCGTCGAGTGATGCATATTTTATCATGACTCCACGCTATACCTTATTGGTAGGAATTTGGATTTTGGATATGACTGAATTTCCTTTTCTTTCTAGGGCCATGTCAAAGATGTTCTTTCCATTTGTTGGGACATGAGTGGAAACTATGTTGCCTCCATCAGTGAAGATTGCGCACGTGTCTGGTCTGCTGCAGATGGAAAATGTATAAGCGAATTGCATTCAAATTCAACTGGGAACAAGTTTCAATCGTGCGTATTTCATCCAGGATATCTTAATCTCTTAGTAATTGGTGGCTATCAGGTAAAAACTCCATTGTGAGATTGATGTTTTAGCCAAGTGCTTCTCTGTGTGTGCCTAATTAAGTTGATGTGAAAAATGTTTTAAGCTTTAGCTCTGAAAATTCTGGCTTTGCTTGTGCCGTTAAGGAGACTCTTTTTGCATCAGCTGAAGCTTTCAAATTCGGCAGCTTATAAGTTCTAACATACAATTTGTGTTTGCATTTACTTCAGTCCCTCGAATTGTGGTGTACAACAGAAAACAGCAAAACACTGACAGTTCCTGCACACAAGGGATTAATTGCTGGACTAGCACATTCATCGCAAGATGAAATGATTGCCTCAGCTAGCCATGATCATTGCGTGAAACTCTGGAAATAAGGACTTGGTGTATAGTTCCTTGCCGGAGAAGTGTAAATTTTTTGTGCCTTTTTATGACAAGATTTCCTTTCCAGCAATTTTTCTATTAGATTTTGTTGTTATATAGACAAAGGGTACCATACAACATTGTATGACAGGTTTTCCTTCCCTGCTACATTCTTTTGGGGATTTGCTGGATAGTTTATAGGCAAAGATATGATAAACCTTTGCGTACATTATTGTATAGTATGCTGCTTACACAGTAGACCATTTATGGACTAAAATCATACCAGAATTAAATGCATACATTTGAGAAACTTGTGTTGCTTCAATGAAATTGCACCACTGCATAATTCATATGGATGCTGTACATTAGCTTTGAGTAGTTTTTTGCCTTTTTCCAAAGGGACTTGATCCTTTAACTTCATAAACGATCCATTTTATATGAATAAATTTCCAAATCAAAATAACATCACATTCTAACACTTAAAATCACATAGAAAGCTAATCAGGAATCAAAGTAGTCATGGAGGTTTAAAAAATAACTTACAATTTTAAGACAAGTTGAGGAAGCAGCTCTTGGAAGAAATTTTCTACAAAAAAAAAAAAAAAAAAATGGAGCACTCTTTTCCACTTTCTCAAAGAGATGGACGAGTTCTAATCTATATGATAGAGATTGATGTACTCAAATACGCTAGGCTTTGAGGAATTGCATCATTTCCATAGTTCTTCCATTGGGATGCCACGCTCTTCAGCAACCTCACGGAACTGCTTCATTTTGAGAACAGCAGTAACAGTTGCCCTGGCATTGTTGAGCGCATTGTTGCTGCCGAGTTGCTTTCCGAGAGCATTCTCAACTCCGGCCATCTCGAGAACAATCCTGACCGCCCCACCAGCAATCACTCCAGTTCCTGGAGATGCAGGCCTCAGCATCACCTTGGCTGCTCCATAATCTCCATCAGCTCTGAATAACAAGATTACACAATCACAATCACAATGAATGTTGAACCATTTCAAATCCTAATTCCTATTGCTTCATCCAGGGATCATATTGGAACACAATACACATTCATTGAAAAATGAAAAGCTTAGTTAGAAGAATGATTGGATTAGCATTGCCATTACCTGTGTGGGAAAGTCAAGTACTTAGTCAAAGGAACAGTGATGATGTTCCTCCTTGCATTAACAGCAGACTTCTGAACAGCTGCAATTACCTCTTTGGCCTTTCCAACTCCGACACCCACATTCCCCTTCTTGTCTCCGACCACCACCACCGCCCTGAACCTCAGCTGCTTCCCTCCCTTAACCACCTTGGTCACCCTCCTCACCTGCACCACCCTCTCCTCGAACCCATCCTTCACCTTCTCCTTCTTCGCCTTCGACCCGAACCCAGTATCCCTCTTAATCTTCGAGTCCATCACGTATATGTCATTTCCAAGAACGCTCACCCCGCTGTACGCCGGTCCGTACAACTCTTCGTATGCGGCCGCTATTTCGTCTTCGCTTTCCATTGGCCCTTCGTCGAACGATGGTGGGGCCACGAACCCTTCCGGGGGCTCTGGCGGGTTGAAGGGGACCTCCTCTTCTGGGTTCACGTTGTCGAAGAACGAGGTGTCGATGTCATCGGAGGGTTTGCATTTTGCGGCGGCGAGGATGAGTGCGCGGGGGCGTGCGGCAGCGAGGGAGAAGGTGAATTTGGAAGCGGGCAGGAGAGAGAAACGTGAAGAAGCAGCAGCGGAAGATGTATGAGAGTGGAGGGAGAGAGAGGACAGGGAAGAAGTGAGAGAAGCCATTGGAGAAGAAGAAGAGGAAGAAGAAGATTGGGTTGGATCAGTTATGTTAAAAGGCTTATCCAGAAAAGCAAACTCTATTCGGGGTCTAAACTCAATAACCATAAATTTCAGGGCTCATTTTGAGTTAAGATTTAAATTTCGGGTCAAATTCAGTTTTAATTCGAGAAATGTTTTTTTGGGTAAAGAAGCTATGAATTTGGGCTTTGTTTTTGGACAGAGAATTTGGGCAGGGTGGTTGGCCCATTATTATGAATGGAGAATCACCCGCTCCGCCGGTGATTTAAAAACCCTAATTTCTCATCTCTTTTGAGCTCAGCCGTTTCGACGTGAAAACACAGATCCAATATGAAGGTTTTTCTTCTCAGAATTCCTCATTTTTAATTTCGCGGTTGTATGATTCCTTGCTTTGTGACTAAATATTGCAACTCTTTTTCAGTTCAACATTGCAAATCCCACCACTGGATGCCAAAAGAAGCTCGAGATCGATGATGACCAAAAACTGTAATCTCTTCACTGTTTTTATTCTTCGCTTTTCGCTTTCATTATTTAGTTCATAGGAAGATTCAATTAAAAAAATGCAAGGTGTAATAAGTAATTTGAATGCGATTTTTTGTGTTACAGGCGAGCATTTTGGGACAAGAGAATCTCACAAGAGGTTCTTGGTGATGCTTTGGGTGAGGTATGATGCTCTTTTAGTTGCAAACCTTCAGTTTATGCTGCATTTTGAGATTGTCCTAATCCCTTCATTTCTGTTCTGCCAACAGGAATTCAAAGGCTATGTCTTCAAGATCACTGGAGGTTGTGACAAACAAGGGTTTCCAATGAAGCAGGGAGTGTTGACCCCTGGTCGTGTTCGCCTCTTGCTCCATAGAGGTAATATAATACACTACACTGTTATCTCTCTTTTAATTTTGCTGCTTTTAGATTATAATGACAATTAGTGTAGGCATTCATTCATTCAAGTCTTGTGTTCTGTATTTTAATTCCACATTCTATATTCTGATGAATCCATTTTCTGTAGTAGGACTTGCTTTCATCTTTGTTTCACAATTTCCATTTTCTTATGCTTATTGCAATGCCATATGAGTTATATTGTGTTAATGATGGCATGCTGCACGAGTCATGATTATTTTATCATCTCATTGCTTACTTGAGCAGGAACTCCTTGTTTCCGTGGATATGGAAGGCGCAATGGTGAGCGCAGGAGGAAGTCTGTTCGTGGGTGCATCGTCAGCCCAGACCTCTCTGTTCTGAACTTGGTAATTGTGAAGAAGGGTGACAATGATTTGCCAGGCCTGACAGACATTGAAAAGCCAAGGATGAGGGGTCCAAAGAGAGCCTCCAAAATCCGCAAGCTGTTCAACCTTTCCAAGGAAGATGATGTGAGGAAGTATGTCAACACATACAGGAGGACATTCACAACCAAAAACGGTATAGTTTCCTGCTTATGTAGTGTAAATATTCTAGTTAGCTTGGTCATGCCACTATGAAGATGTTGCTCCTCATACTAAAGGAGGTGATAGAAAGAAGTGCCTGATGGGAGAAAGGAATTGAATTAGTATACTCTAAATATTTAAAACTTCGCGTTTAAAGGTTGAACCTTTCCATTTCAATGAATAAATCCAAGTGGTCCTTTCAGAGACATTTGCGCGTGTTAACACAACTCATTAAAAGGTTAAATGTTTTCTGATTTCCTTATTATTTATTGTGTTTCATTGTGGTAACACTTTCTTTCTTTCTTTTGCTGCCAGGGAAAAAGGTGAGCAAAGCTCCAAAGATACAAAGGTTGGTGACTCCCCTGACACTTCAAAGGAAGAGAGCAAGAATCGCTGACAAGAAGAAGAGAATTGCCAAGGCGAAATCAGAGGCAGCAGAGTACCAGAAACTCCTTGCCTCAAGGTTGAAGGAGCAAAGGGAACGTCGCAGTGAGAGTTTGGCTAAGAGGAGATCAAAGCTCTCCAGTGCTGCTGTTAAACAAGCTACCTCTGCGTAGGTTGCTTCTATATGACTATGGTGAAGTTTGATCTTGGTCATAGTTTTTTTACAGTGTTATTTCCGTGATACATCTGTTACTCGATTTTGTAGTTCAAATGCATCGTTTCTTTTTTTCCCCAACTATTTATGTTGTTGTGTTTTAAAGCTTAATAGAGTTTTAAGTTCTTACCTACCTAGTTAGTATTAAAGGGCTCTTTTGATGTGTATGATGTGTATTTGGTAGTTTAATACTGCCTGCTTTTTTCATGGATCTTGTGTGCATTCTGTGATGGGTAGTATTAACCGGAATTCCTTACTAATACACATGGAAATCATTAATTATTTAATTTAGAGTTATGAATGCACAGTTTTTTTTTTTTTTTTTGAAAGAACAAACTACGTATATCTGTTCTTGTTTCTCCTCGGAACCCACCCTACTTAGATGTGGATTCATTAAGCAAGGCTAATAACTTGATAAGCAGTACTCAGTTTTACCCTCTGGCTGTGGCCAATATTGCTAAAAGATAGATATGCAAGTACCGGTTGAAGTTGTACGCGATTTTGACTATAAAATTCGCTAAACCACAATTGATTCCTGTGGAGGGTTGGCGTTGATCTAAAATCAATCAATTTTCAATACTATATAATCTATTACTTTTATAACAAGGGTATGTTTAACACGAATTCATGTGTTTGTAACTTTGTATGTATATACAATCATTATAATAATATGAGTAATGTTAGGTAATCAATAAAAAATCAGTCAACAGTTTGATAGTTGTTTTAGGTTTCGGATGTTTTATAATTTTCATTGTAGATGTTTTATAGATAGTGGTTATGAATGTTCTATTTTTTGTTGGCTAATATGTTAGTTTAAAAATTATTAATTACCTATACGTTCTCTAATAATATATATGTATTTTTCCTCTTCCCGGATCCGAGAATAGCTGATGAAGATGCTTATTTAAAATTTTAGGAACTCAAGTTGAAGGTAAAACTAAATTTGATTAATCACTGAGTTGCATCAACTAAAATCCAGAATCTTGCAATTTGAAAGCAAACCAATTCGTAAAAGTTGAGATAATATTTTGTTTTGAGCAACTTACCTTGGTCAATAATGACGACAGATTTAACAAGGGTTGATAAGGGTGATCGTTATGGAAGTTTTTGAGAAAGAGAGGAGAGTGTCTGTCTCTCATGAAGCGTAGGAATCCACCAATGAAGGACGTGGCGAATTGTGCAGCACACGTGTCAAAGCGTAGAACACGTGCCATTCGATTTCTTTGCCACCCCATTCCCCATTCTATCTCAGTTCCGAAAACGGTGCAAACCACTCAAGCTTTATACTCATTAAAATGTTAGTTTCCAAATGATCACATCACATAACAAAGTTGCAGAAATAATACATCATATCTTATATGGCATCCATGCTGATAACCAGAAACACCATTGCAGCAATGTTCATAGCAAGAACCACCCTCTTCCGCTGCTCAAAATCACCATCACTCTCCCTCACATTCTCCCATAAACCCTCCTCCCGGATCGTCTTCGCTTCCGCCTCCAATAACTACTCCGATGTAGTAACGAATATATTAGTATCAATTATCGTATTTGGATTTATTAGTCCGATATTCTAACTTTCCCAATTCAACTTAATTCTTTTTCATCAGTTCCACTGATTGTTCCCTTTCTTTTTTGGTTTGATTTTTCAGTGGAGAAATGCAGCAGACACTCCAAGAACTACTGATAACTGGTCATACGATGCTACGAAAGCAAGACGCGAAGCAGAAGGGAGCACAGAGAGAGCAAGAGAAACCATGAACGAAGGAGTGGAGAGAGCAAAAGAGTATGCTCATGACGCGAAAGAGAAGACCAAAGAAGGTGCAGATCAAGCAAGAGAGTATGCGCGTGAGACCAAAGATGACGCCAAGGATGCAGCTGCAAGAATGGCGGACAGAGCCAAAGAGTACGCTCACGACACCAAGGAGTCCACCAAGGACGCTGCCGGAACGGTGGCTGATAAGACCAAAGAAGGTGCTGATCGGACCGGCGAGACTCTTAGGAACGTCGGTGAGAAGGCTAAGGAGACTGTTCAAGGTGCTTGGGAGGCTACCAAAGACACCACCAAGAAGATCAAGGAGACTGTGGTTGGAAAAGATGATGATGATGATGATGAAGATGTTCGTGGTGTTTTGGGTGATGATATTGCAGATTTGAAGAGAAAAGAGAGAGATGCTCGCAAGAACACCAAGAATTATTAATTAGAATTAGATTAATATAAGTTTGAATAATAATATTAGTATGGTTGCTTTTGTTTTTATTCTAATTTACAGCATGCAGATATCTATATATATCTATATATGAAGTTTGTTTAACTCTTGTTTAGAATAAGAATTAGAAAGCTAATGGAATTTATGGATGTGAAAAATCAGAGGTAACCAAAAATACTTGGGCATTGATGATGTATTGAAGAAAATCACAAACAAATTAACACTGGAAGACTGAAACTGAATGGATGGTTCATGAAAGGTGGAGCTGGTGGCTTGAGTATTACACCATTGATGTTCATATCTTATATCAGAGTGGGTTCTTAGAATTTGGAAAATCAATGGGTACCTAATGGAATTTTGTAAACAAATAAAATACCAGATTATCTAACAAGACTTAATTAGTGAAACACTATGATATACAAATACATTACAAACACTATCAAATTCAAAACTTGGTTGGGTTAATTTGGGACATATTGGTCCAAATTAAGAGGGACCAAAGATCCAGTCCATAATTAATTTGAACCAAAGAGAGAGAATATGGTCCATGATGATGATGAGGAGGGCAGGGAATTGATGGTCAAGGTGTCAAACAAGCATATACATAATGATGCCATATTGCCATTAGCCCATTACAGAATGACTTAGTATTCTAATATTTTATTTGCCATACACAAATTACCATATTACACATCATCATCCTAAGATAACAACTTTGAACATTGAATTTAAATAAATAAAATAAAATGTAAGTATGTAACAGAAGCATGAGGAGAGAGCCACCATTTTTCATTGCACTGCCACCACCACCTCCTCTATCCATCTATCTATCTATCTATCTATCTGTACCCGCCTCCTCCTCCTCTTTGTGGTCCTTCCTCTACGTTCATTCATCTTCTATTGACCACCTTGACTTCAATGGTCAATTCACTCCGCGCCTCTTCTTCTTTAAACACAGTTGACTCATTTATTCGACCGTTTTGATTCTCGCAATATTCACACAGTTATATTAGTTGTCCATCTTATATACATTTAAGAAACATAGTACATGCTTTTAAGTTAAATTCAATTAAATCGAACATTAACATGCGATAGCGCGAGTCTAACCTAATTTTAAGATAACAATAATAACATTAATCCGCGATAGCGCGGGTCCTAACCTAATTTTAGGACAACAATAATGTAACAATGTGTGTTGGTAGCACTTTAGTTTATACCCCCAACCCCCACAAGAATCAACCAAATTGGAAGTGAACCCCACACTAGTGTTTTATTTCCAACTTTGGTCCCTTGTTCCATTTCAGTTTGAGTGGTTTTCAGTTTTTCAATTCAACGAGAATTAATTAGGAGCGAGATTTGGAAGCAGAAAAATCCAATCAAGTGAGATTTTGGCATATCCTGGCAAATTAATTGTATGACATAGTAAGAGATTTTTTTCAAAGATATTGTTCTTCCCTTCTTTCTGCGTATTTCTGGGCTCAGTCTTCAGTGGGAAACCATCCCATGCACACATATGGTAATAATAAACAAACACATTATTCTCATTCACACTTCACATATATATAAACACACACACACACACATACACACACACATCAGAAATGGAACAAGAAGGAGCAGCCTCAGACATGAACAATAAGAAGAAGAAACAATTAGTAGCAGTGCAGTGTCCAAGGTGTGATTCAATGAACACCAAATTCTGTTACTACAACAACTACAGCTTGTCGCAGCCTCGTTACTTCTGCAAGGCTTGCAGAAGGTACTGGACGCATGGCGGAGCCTTGAGGAACGTTCCAGTTGGTGGCGGTTCTCGCAAGCCCAAGCGTCCAAAGCTTAATTATTCTTCTGAGATCAACCGCTCTCCTATGGCGGGGGTTCCTCCTCCTCCTCCTTCTGTTATTCCATCTTCTGTGCCTTCATTTTTGCAGGGTGTTGGTGGATTTATGTCTTCTTCTTCTCCTCTTGGAGGGATTCATGGTTATTCAAATCATGATGCTGTTGTTGGTGTCGGTGTTGGTGTTGGTGGTTCTAATAATAATAATTTGGGTGTTGTTTCTGGTTTTAATAATGTGGTGGGTTCTCAAACTGAGTCTCAGTTCTATCATCAAATGATGATGATGAATCACATGAATAATAATAATAATAATAATAGGGGCACACTACTTAACCCTGAACAAGATGGATCTGTGTGGAGGACCATGATCACCACCACCACCACCACCACTCAAAGGAACAATAACGATTCTATTGCTGCTTCTTCTGCTGCTGGTTCTTCTTCATCTGCTGCTGCTGCTTTCATGCTGAATCAATGGCCTAGTAGTGTCACAGGGTTTGGCCCTCCACCATCATCTTTTTGAGAGCTGTGTTTCCATCAATCAGATTGTCCTGCTTTCCTGCAACTTCATTTCTTTGTTATGCTGAAATAGTTTTCTTTTTTCTTTTTTCTTAAATAATGTTATATGATTTTGTATACAATTTTAAGTGTACATCTACCTTTTGAACTGAGAAAAAAAAAATTGTCTTTTATAGGGTAGAAAAAGAAGATGTACGTTTAATACTGTACCGAAAAATATAGCATAAATGCAATCTCAAATTATTATTTATTAGAATCGTTATTCTGCCAAACTAAAAACATCATATACGGCTTTATGTTTATTAGGACTGCTTCTTTGATTATGGTCATAGAGCTTTTTCATTTATTATTTCTTGTTTCATAGATTATAAATTAGAAAAGGTGCATAAAGTTTTTTCATTCTTAGTTAGCAAGATTTTTGTGTGATCATTGCAACAATTCTGCAGGCAGCAAAGTATACTATGTTTTTGATTTGTTAAGAAAGCTAAGTGGAATTGAACTAATAAGTAAGGAGGATGGATTATTGAATAAACTTTTGGACTAATTGCATGTATATATAAAGCTAATGATGTGTTAAATAAAGCTGATGATGAAATGGTTGTTGAATAATGTGGTGGCATGTGGGTCATTCATCGGGATGTAAATTATATATATATATATATATATATATGGGATTCGTCTGTGACTAATGCTTTATAATCGATTACTTTATCAGCTCAATAGGATTCTATAACAGATCTTTAGACTCTTTCTTCCTGTCCTGCTGTGATTAAGACGAAGGCCATTTAAGAAGTCTTGGATGCTTCGTTCCACATATTTTTAGCATCTCTTTCCACGTTATGTGATTCACTTAGAACACTTTTGGATTCCATTCCTCTTGAAGAAAGTAGCTAGTAGTTTTATTTAGAGTTAGAGTTTGTGTTTTAGGAGCTAAATCATGTCTTTATTTTCATCCTTTTCGAACCATTGAACTCTCTATAAGGAAGTTCAGACTAAGCGTTGCAGTTTTAGTAGATAGTTAGTAGTTATGATTTAGTGTGTTTGAAAGACCCGTCCTTGAATGAGACAGAAGAGAGAATTTAATACGATCTTACCAGAGTGAATTCGTCTCTTTCTAAACATCATTTTCTTCCATTACTGATTGGGAGAACTCACTAATCAATCAGATTGATTAGTTTTGACTATTTTCCCATAATTTGACTACGTATCGAAGAAGACGCCTCAATCAAAGCAAGAAAGACAAAGTAGCTAGACAGAAGGACAACTTTGATCATCTCATAGATGATCTTCAAAGTTTCGCTTGATGAAGCAAAAAATGAAAGAAGAAATATATCCAAGAGTCTCAGCCATAAGAGTGCTATAATGATAAAGATCAATATTTCTTGCTTCTGGCAAAGCTTTTGATCTGATCCAACTGAAATCCCGCATATCTGCAACGCTCAATATGCGGCTACGGCTAGGCGATTATATCGTGCCATAAAACAATTTGATATGTCTAGAGAGATCCCCTAGATATATTCCCTCGTTTACTGTTTTTCGAAAAAGACCCAGTATTCCATTTAATAAAATAGGGATTTATTCCCTTCCATGGCAAGTTTAGGCTTAGGAAGATTTGATCTTTGTTCCATCTAGTGAAGTAGATTCCAATTCCGGTGAAGAGAAGAGTGAAACTTCGATAGCTATAGGCCTTAGCCCCAAACAAAGAAGATATCCCCAACCCCGATAGCTACCGGTCAAGCTTATTTTGATATGGAGCTTTCCCCGGATTCTCTTGAGGTTGGGGTTGAAGAATCTGGGTACTCAACAATGGTTAAGCCTTTAGCCCCAGCGGATTCAAGTCTTTTCAAAAAGTTTATGTAAGTAATTACACAAGACTTTCATGTCCTTTGTCCTTCTCTTTCTCCTCCTTGACTCCCATATTATGGATTCGCCCCTAATGAACTTTACCATTGGGTAAATGTGCTATAATCTTACTATCCTTTTTTTACCTTGGAAACCCTATTAAGAAAAATGCTAACTAGAATATTCCTATCCCTCCTCAACTCCAGTCCCAAGCCGGAGCCGAGCCTGGAATAAGATAATGATCTTCCGTTATGGAGTGTTGTTTATGTGATACGAGATGTTGAGGACTACTCCGGCTCCTTTGTGTTTAGGGGAGCTCAATAGTCGACAATCTCGTGCTCCTTACAACAAAGCCAGAAAACCGAGCCAGTTCTTTCCAACTATCTTGGAGTTGCCCCTGTTTCGATCATGCCTATCCAGATTCTCTCGATCATATATATATATATATATATATGAGAGAGAGAGAGAGAGAGAGAGAGAGAGAGAGAGAGAGAGAGAGAGAGAGAGAGAGAGAGAGAGAGAGAGAGAGAGAGAGAGAGAGAGAGAGAGAGAGAGAGA
>JASCZI010060580.1:43791-85445 GCA_036250425.1 Stylosanthes scabra | reverse complement strand
GCTATGATTTCATAAGTTTTTCATATCCAGAAATCAATAAGAATTTCTAATACTTGCTCTCTACAGCTTTCTCCCTCTTCCTTTTCTTATATTCTCTTTTATATAGTTTTAGTTCTACTATAGCTTCGACTATAGCTTCAATTTTATAACAGATTGGTCGAGTGCTTGACCCGCTAATCCATTTCAATAAACATTGAGATATTCGAATTTTGTCTTATATATGCCGCAATGGGTGAGTTCAAATAGATATAATAATAATAATAATAATAATAATAATAATAATAACATTGGCAGTATCTTATTACAAATGAATTGCACTATTTCCATTGGGCGGTCAATGGTTCTAAATAAGAAAAAGAAAAATCAAATGTAAACCCTTTGTTTTGCCACAAATTGAGCAACAAAGCGGCAATCAAGCTAAACAAATTTATGATAATCATGGAAACTTTTTGTACTGTTTTCCTTTCATCATCAAAAGTATCTGCATATCTTAGCATCAGATTCCAAGCCCCCCTTAATTTGCGTAATACTAATAAAGGTTGAATTCCTTCTATCTTTGTTTTAATTTCGGCTAATCCAGCCAAAAAAGAAGAATCTTAATTAACACGTCAAAGACCATAAATTGTAATGAGCAAAAATGTTTTGGCATAGTCCACCTAGTGGGGTGTCATGTTCTTGTTTAACTACTAATGATAATAATGTATGTATATTGCAACTGGAATTTAGAAGGTTGATCCATCTAATAAAATTTGGAACATAGTCCACATGTTTTAATTTAATTTAATTTTGTTTCTAACCTGCCAGGTATCGTCTACCCAAAGAAATGCAAATATGGTGTTCACGTTCTAGGAAAAATCAGCAGCCATTAATAATTAATAATAATAATAATAAATAAGTGACCAAGAAATTCCAACAACAGGGATTTTGATTTTTGTATTTTGAACTAGTGAATTTGGGCATAATTAGACAAGAGCTAAAGAACACATCTGTAGAATGTGGTTTGCAGGTTACCTAACGAGTAACCACACACAATAAAGAATATAGAAAATAGTGAGCAAGACATGTGCATTGTTAGGAAAGTTATCATTATCCTATGATTTTTATAGACAGGATCCAGCTTTGATTCATACATGCGCTCACGTATCTTTTATGCACAACGTGCATGTGACATCAGATCATCAACCCATCAACTCTAGTCTCTATATCCTCACTACCAAATATGAAGATTCAACATTCAGAAACAAAACAAATGTATTTAAATGTAATAATAACTGTGAATTTTGGTTTTGTTCTTCTTCCACAATTGTCGTTTCTCATTCTCATACGCACCACACCGACACGCTCTTAAGATCATACATGGATTAGGCAAAACGTGTTTTGTTATATTGAAACGAAAAACTAAACATGCTACCAGTGACAAATAAATAAATAAATAAATAAAAGAAGACCTTACAAATGGTCAAAGAGAGACCAAGTTTAATGTCTAGTAGATACTCTCACTAGATACAATTACCTGCCATACATACATTTCCAATGCAAAATTAGAAGACATGGAGAAAGAATATAATACAATTAACATGTCTGACTTAGTGGAGGACCTTCCCCTTCACAGTAATAACATGCTTCCAACCTCAAACCCAAAACCATCCTATAATCTTTAGCTCAACAGAATGACACTTGTTTTTTTAAGAAAAAGATATGGTGAAATGCAACTCGTCATGCTGCTAAATCAGGCAGCTTAACAGCCTAAGCTTTTTCTTGGGTGTTACTTCCCACAATCGAGATGGTAGCTTATCAATCGATTTAGATCACCGGCAATCCATTGAATCGAAGGAATCTGCAAAGCCAGCAGGTTTAGAGGGAATGCTTGATTGGGTTTGTGAGTATGACATATCAAACATTGTTGAAGTGCCTTCATTGGCTTGCCATCTTTGCAGAGCTTGAGGAAGACTCATCTGAAGGTCAATGCCACCATTGTCTTCTTCTGCATTCCTTGTTGGTTTCCATTGCTCCACGAGTGGAACCAAAACATTCACTGCATGCCCCATATCTGGCCTTTGGTATGGTTCACGAGCTGTGCAATGGCCTGCCAGCTCGGCCACTTTATATATGCTTTCCATGGTTTCCTCATCCGGTTCGAGAGTTTGATCAATTGCCTTTGGGATGTTTTCCTTGTTAATAAGTACCCTACGGAACCATGTAACCAAGTGAGACCTTTCATCAGGCAAAGTATCATCCAATGCCCTTCTACCGGTGATAAGTTCCATCAAAACTACTCCAAATGCATAAACATCCACTTTGGTTGTCACTCTTCCGGTAGCTGGCAAGAATTAAGATAGCATTAGTTAAAATTGAGGCAACAAATCACATTCAATGCAACAGTTATCAAGAACATATCTCCTAAAATTAGACAACCCAAGATGACGGAAAAAGAAAATGAAAAAAGTTAACCTTTTTTTACATTGCACAAATTTTTCGTGGCAGTAAAATGCATACAATTCAATTCAGCATTTGAAACAGGTGAAATTTTAATTGAAAGAAATATGCAGGGGAGATATCTCGTGCAACAGAGACCTACCGCTTAAACCTATGACAATATGGCAATGCAAGATTTACTGCACCTAGAGTATTCATCAATCATCATATTAGACGCTTGTAAACATTTACAAATTATAAGTGGCCGCACAGCATATTATACAATGTACAGCCATCTACCACAAGGAATTCTAGGAAAACACACAACATAAAGCAGATTAATAAAACAAATGCAGAAGATGAGAAGCAAGGAACACTTAAATTTGGACTATATAATATCCAGGGTAGAGACTACATTTATTTTCCCTTCTCTTCTAATAGCTTTGATGCTACTTAATTTTGTCAACATCAGAGCATGGTATGAAAGTAGTAAACCTGTCGGCCATGGCTATACTGCTATACTACCAAATAAAAGAATAAATAAGAACTATAAAATTCTATGCACAAGTTAAAATTGAAAGCACTCTATACCTGCATACTCGGGAGCAAGATACCCAAATGTTCCAGCCAGCCGAGTCTCGACAGAATACTTCCCATCTGGTGCAAGCCGAACCAATCCAAAATCTGCAACCTTTGCCCTCATGTCATCACCTAATAGTATGTTTGAGGGTTTTAAATCTCTGTGAATGAAGCTTTGCTGTGCTAAGCTATGCAAGTATTCTACTCCCCTTGCTACATCCAAAGCTATTGCTACCCTTTGTTTCCATGTCAAGGAAGCACATCCAAGTTCACGCCATTCAAATAGATGCTGAGTTAGTGTTCCTTGAGGCATATACTCATATACCAAAATCCTCTCATTGCCATTGATGCAATATCCCAGAAGAGCGACGAGATGTCTATGCCTAACTTTACTAAGAACTGCTATCTCAGCTTGGAACTCATTCATTCCTTTGTTTCCCATTGCCACAGATTCCATCCTCTTGACAGCAATTTTTGTTCCATCAGGCAACTCGCCTTTATAAACAACACCAAATCCTCCTCTACCCAAAATGTTCTCTTCACTGAAATTATTGGTTACTTGCCGAAGAACATGGATTGAAATTGTGGCACTTCCACCATCAAAACCATTAAGATCACTCCTATCACCACTGCTCTGGCTTTGCAATTCACTAGGCACACCACCATATCCATTGGAATTGGAAACACTCGCCGCATCCAGTTTAAAGTTTCCTTTTCCATTCTCGGGAACACCAACCCTTCCGAACTTCCGGTGCCGATTTCTGACATAACACTTCCAGGATACAAACACCACCACAAAAACAAAAAGTAAAACAAAAACCACTATACCAACAATCCAACCCGGCAGCAAGGAACTGCCTTTCCTCTGTTCAACTGGACTTCCACTTGGACCAGACCCCACAGAAGGACTAGTTCCACTCCCTCCTCCACCTCCCCCAGGACCAGGATTCTTCCCAAGCATAGCATTGCCAGAAGTAAATAACTTCACCCTCGGAGGAAATTTCGGAACCTGTCCAAACAAATTGTTATTAGACACATCAAGAGTCTCGAGTTGAGGCAATGTGGTCAAGCTCTCGGGTATAGAACCAGTCAAATGGTTCCCACTGAGGTACAAGCTCCTCAAATCAGTCAAATTGGCAAATGCAGGTGAAATAATCCCCTGCAAACCCAGATTCTTAAAATTCAAAGTAGTAATCTTGCCATCTGAACAAACCACAAAACTCCAACCACTGCAAGGATCATTCCCTTTCCAGGATTCCGCAAACCGACTCGGGTACCCAAAACCCTCGGCAACCTTAAGCAAAACCATGACCCTATCATCACAAGGTCCAGGAGTATCCCTACAAAAACTATTGATCCCATGAAGTGTAACCTGCACACCCTTAAGGAACACCGGCACAGGACCCTGCAACTCATTGTT
Source organism: Stylosanthes scabra (assembly GCA_036250425.1). NCBI lineage: Eukaryota > Viridiplantae > Streptophyta > Magnoliopsida > Fabales > Fabaceae > Stylosanthes > Stylosanthes scabra. The sequence goes on along the minus strand of JASCZI010060580.1, from coordinate 81,031 downwards.
GTCCAGAGATACGTTCTTCAAGCTTGGAAGCGCCATCAATGAGCTCGGAACGACCCCGGTTAGCTGGTTATCCCTTAGTTGCAAATCAAAGAGGCTATCGCATTTCGACAAATCGGGGATCCCACCGGTGAACTGGTTCTTGTGAAGCCACAACTGAGACAACTGCGTCATGTTGGAGAGAACTTCAATTGTCCCCGATAAACCGTTTTGCTGGTTGTTAAGCCACAGGTTGGTAATGGAAGAGGAAGCGAGGGACTTTGGCAAGGATCCGGTGAGGTTGTTGTAGGAGAGGCGAAGGTTCTGGAGACCGGGGAAGGAGTCGAAGATGTCCGGAAGTTCGCCGGTGATTCCGGCGGAACCGAAATCGAGATCGCTGAGGGTTGATGAGTTGGTTAAGTCGGTGGGGAAGGGCCAGGGGGAGAGGGAAGGGTTGTTGAAGAGGCTAAGTTTCTGGATGCTGGTGAGGCCGGAGAATGCGGCGGAGGGGACGGAGGTGAAGTTGTTGGTGCCGAGATACGCGGTTTGGAGGTTGGCGAGGTTGGAGAGGGAAGGGAGTGGGCCGGAGAGGGAGTTTTCTTGGAGGTAGAGGTCAGTGAGCTGAGAGAGGGAGTTGAGATCGGAGGGGAGAGTGCCGGTGAGGGACTTGGAGGAGAGTTTTATGGCGGTGACGCGGTTGGAGGAGTCGCAGGTGATGCCGGTCCATTGGCAGTAGAGGGTTTTGGAGGACCAGTCGGAGGGCGGGGAAGTGAGGGTTTTGAGGAAATTGGACATGACGGCGGAGTCATCGGCGGTAACGAGGGTGATGATGAGGGAAAGGAGGAGAGGAAGTAGGGTTTGTGGGAGAGACATTGGGATGCGGGTTGGTTGGTGAATGGTGAGAGTGTAAGTGAGAAATGAGAAGCGAGAAGTGAGAAGGGAGGAGAAGGAAGTAGTAGATGACAGAGCCTCGACAGAGAGGGAAAGCGTTTGCGTGAGTCTCTGCTACGTGCTAACCACAGCTTATCGCCTCACTTACTTTTCTTAATAAAAATATATTCACGCCTTGTTTGTGTTACCCTACATCACATTTTTTATTTCTTTTTCTTCAAAAGAAATAATTACAATGAACTCCCCCCTCAACTCTAATATAATTGGAAAACAAATTAATAAAGATACAATATCATTAATTGAGAGATATTTAAAGAAACAAATATTCTTATAATTAAGTTTAACCAGATTTTTTTTAATACGAGTCATTTTTGTTAGGATAAGATTAATTTTATTGAATTTAATTAAAAAATATATTTATACACTTAATTTTTTTCTCTTATGAGTAATGTGATATGCACTACTTTTGTATTTTTTTGGTAATGAATGCACTACTTTTGTATACATTATTTTTGTACAATTTCTGTTTTTAATATTAAAAATAATGGATAAAAATTGAGAAGAAAATAAAAAACTTGTCTTTTATACAATTAAAAGAATGTAAAAGGAATTGTTCAAATATCATTTCACTTTTGTTATATCACTTTTTTCATTTTATGGCGATAAATTCATGTAAAGAAATAATATTTTTTCATTTATATTTCATATAAAAAGGAAATTACACATAATTATATTCGGATTTCTTCTAATTGAATGTATACAATGATGCATTCTAGTCAATTAAAAAAGAGTTATTTCATTTATGAATTTGGAACAGAAAATATGGACGGTTTCCTTTTCGCTTAGTTTTTATTTCTTCATAATTTTATTGATATTTGTGAGTTATAAAAAAATTGGTTTTCTGGAAAAACAGGGACAAATATGGTTCTGGTATGTCTGTCAACCACCACAATTAAGAATCACAATTCACAACAGAGCTATTTGAGGTTAGTTTATAGTGTTCATTTATTGGGGATACGTACGAATGCATGCCATAAATTAAAGTAAGAAAGTAAGAAATAAATGCTAATGTCTTAGAGAAATGCAGTGCAGTTTCTTGCAGCTTGTCTGGTCCATCAACTTGTACACAGCTCAAATTGACAATTACGGAATTACTCACAACAATCAAATAGTAATAATTGAGAAACTTGAGTTAAAACATTCCTATCACTAGTTAAAAAGCAACCTTATCACTTAACAATTACTATGGAGTAATCGTTTCCTTACTTATTCAACTCAGATTTATTTTTTGGTTACCTATGGTATTCATCAATTCCATAAATTAATGACTAACTCATCATAAATTTAAACTTCATTTAAGAATTTATAACTGACAAATGAGTTGATGTATATATAATTCCAATTTTCAATATTTATTTAAGTGAACTAATAAGCTAACTACTATATCAATCCAACCTATAATGTGAATACGAATATTATCATGTAACTGACAAATTATATGAAAATATGTAATCATGTCAATAAAAAATCCATTACTAATACATAATTTTATTAGGATATTGTTATTAGCAAATGGGATCGGAGAGTCAAGTGGGTTATGTAATGTTTCGCACTGTTAATTTTTTAGGCTAAAATATTCTGTTATTTGCCAGTTGCCCCTTCGGCCCTTCCATACTCCTGCAGTCCTGCCTAACATGTTTCTGGAGAGAAGCTGAAGCCTCTAACTTCAGGGGTATTTCTTTTGTTTAGAATTTTTTTAAAAAAACACCAACTTTCAAATTGTAACTTATTTTAGTGTTTTTAAAAGAAGAAATAATGTTTACATTAAATTTTTTAAATATATTAAGTTACTATATTTTTATTTTCATCTTAAAATAATTAAGATAATTTGTTGATCAAGAAATTTTTCTTTTAGTGTTTGTTAACTAAAGTATTATTAATCCACCAATACTAATATTCATTTCATGTGTATCAAGAAAAATATTCATTTTGAAGAATACGTCCCTATAATTTTATAAAATTTTTAATTAGGTCCCTATCATGATAAAACGTTAGAATTAACAAAATTTTCATTTCTAAATTAAAGATATCACAAAAATTAATGGTTAATTCGTCAAATATGACATTTCTCTCTATTTTAGAATTATAAAATAAATATTATTCCTCTTCTTAAACATACTTTAAACTTCCTAAAGATATGCGATTTTGATTCATACAAATTGAGAATAGTTTCAAAGAATATTAATAAAAAAGTTAAATGAAAAATATATTTATATGAGTATATGCCTTACGTAAAGTGTAAGGTACGAGAATAACAGAATATTCACATTTTATAAATGTTTTTTTTTATAATATTTATTATTAATAAGGACTTAATTACTAATTTAAAAATGGTATAGGAATTCAATTGAAAAAAAAAATATATGATCTAATTAAAAATTTAATGAAATTATAAAAATCAGGAGAATAATTAAACCTTTGAAGAACAATGCAAGTAACCATTTTTTTTTTTTTTTGGTATTAACTATTAAGTAAGCAGTCTTTTTATCTTACTAATTATTTTAGTTTTTGGTCTGATACAACTTTTATTAATATCCAAAGGACGGAGCCGAACAAAATTATGAGTTTCAGTTAGTCACAGGAAACAGAAAACTTTTCACCAAAAAAGAAAAGGGAACAGAAAATTGTACCGGGCCCAGTATTATAAAGAAACAACTGATGAGTCGGTTATCTTTTATTATACAAAAAACGCCTTGAAAAGCCCAATACATCTTAACCGTACATTGGCTGCTTCTTAAAAAAAAAAAAGGGTTAACCACCAAAATTGAAAATTTACAATTTTATTGATTAACTAAAAAATCAAATAAATAATAATACTCCTTACTTGTTAGACTGTTATATCATTAGAATTTAAAAAACGATCACATAGAATCGAAGCAAACACAAGCAATAGATGTAAAAAAAAAAAAAAACAAGAAGAAGAAATGAGTATAAATAAACAATTCGAAATAAGTAATGGTTATCACAAGAATCACTGCAACTTGATTGAAATCTGTAACCTTGTTATATACACGAGACACTAGGGTATTGAAATTGTATATGATATCCACTAGTACTAAATATTTGTGCATGGTTACGGAAAAGTAATAAACTAATAAAAAGAATAAAAATAAGTTATACATAACATAGGGAGCATAAAGCTGCATCTGCATGCATGTAATATATTCTGCTCCCACCTCCCTTTCCGATCCGATCGCCGCTTACAAGTTACAGCACACAAATCATCAATTGAATACACCAAGGTTCATCTTCCAATATATGTCCCCCAAACAAAAAAAAAAGGTTCATCTTCCAATATTGAATTTTTTAAAAAAATTTTATTTCCTTTAAAATAGGGTTATTCACTTAAAAAATTGTAAGTCACCCAGACACCCAAAAAAAAAATTTGTAAGTCACCCAAACTATTCTTTTATATATATAAGAACGAATGTATTATTAAGTACCGATGTATTTATCGATCTATTTTTTGTAAATTAAATCTTTATACTAATAATAATGAAATTAGGTAAGATAATAAATATCTAATATTTTAACCAAGACGTTTTTAGTTTGAATTTTGAAATAGTAAAAATGTGTTTTCTTACCGATTATATATAATAAAAAACATTTCAGTAATAGATATTTGTGCACCAAATTTGACAATTTGTTATTGCATTTAGAAAAATATTAAATAATTATTTTTTTTAATTTATTTTAATCATTACTTTTAATTATCAACGCTTAACGCTCTGCCTTACTCAACAAGCGCACCAGGTTGCCTGTTTTCACTCATTGAAAATTCTATAGCATCGTATTTTAACCAATACTTTCAATATTGAAAGAACATTATTATTCAGCTAGGTAAGCCCATAGCTATCGTAACAAACTGTGATCAGAATTCAAACTGTGACTAAAAACGTGAGAAATTTAGGTGTCACTGCTCCACATACGTAGACGTAGGTCAGTAGGTGCTAGGTGCCATGTAAGTTACTTTCATTAATTAATTAATTAATAGAAAATTATTTAATTTTTTATAATACATATTTTATCTCATATAATTTATAAAAATTAAATTAAAATATAAATATAAATCTTTAAATATTTTTAAAAATTTGTATCATTTAATTCTAAACTGAAGAAGATTTTTATATTAATTAGTGATTTGGTCCTTAACTTTTTGTAACTCGATCCATTAAATTTAAAATTCGACCTATTTCACTTATATGTGACTCTGTTAATTATGTATATAACCAGCTCATTATGTTATAATTCGGTCCAATAGAACTCGACCCATTATAATTTAGCAAAACAATATTTTATAAGTCGCTCCAAATAATGCTTAGCAAAACATTTTAGAATCAATAAATAAATATCTTAACGAACTTGAATGATCTTATGAACAACACATACATCAGAATTTCTTAAACCTTGGCCGAGCTCATCATCAATAAGTTTGACTTTCTCTAAACTCGGCGCATACACATTTAATCCTAACTGACTATAGTCTAGTATGACCGAGTATATCCAACATTTATAAATAGACTTAGTTTATGCTAAGCAAAATATATGCTCTTATTTCTCTTTTCTCTTAATTCTTAAAGTGAACACATTCTTCTGATTGAAGGTTGAAATGCATTTTTAGATACCACTCCCACTGTTCTACCAACTAGTTGAGATGGTCGAACAATTTCATCAGCGGAAGAGGTCTGCCAGGCAACTTAGTATACATCAAATGAAACTATAACGGAAGTTATGTAGTCATATGGGTTCTTGCATGGTGGCAGTTTGTGTGTGGTGAACAATCCCAGGATACTGATACCTCTTTATGGATATAGATATGAGAATATTGATGAGTGGTGGGGAATCTGTTCTCACTGTACTGTAACCAAAGAGAGACCGACACATACATTATATTAATGGCACGAGCGACCACTCTTTTATTTTTAATTTGGCGTAGGTCCTCTCTCTCAGTCTCGTAGTATTGTGTGATCCGTAGTGGTTTAATATTTTCCTAACTTGTGTTGTGTATTAACTACTGACGTCAGCACCAATATATATTTTATGTATGAATTGAAGAACGAACTAAGGGTGATATTGATATGTAATAAGTTATTAGATGAGATGATGTGTAATATTTTAAATCATGCATGACATAGAGAGATTTAACGAGGAAAGCATGGCTACTGGCCAGATTAGGCTATTTAATAATAACATCTGCCATATGTGGATGCATAGCTAGCGTCCCCACCTCGACCCTTTTCAATTTTGTGGACTATGTATTATCAGCTTCCAAGATATCCAAATTTTTTTGAGAATATTGTATTATCATCGGTGACTTCATCTGGGGATGGAGGCTTAGACGTTGGCACCCCGCACCAATCTGGGCTAAGGTCACTGAACACTGAACACTTTTCTGCGTACATATACATACGGATGGTTGGAAGAAAGAATACAGTTCCACACACAATTGATCTTGTTTTTGCATTGGCATCCCACTTAAGAAAATAAATTTTCAGTCAATGCAATTTTCTAAACAAAACAATAGAATATGCACCGTTTAATTTCTAGCTATATGATTTCTCAACTCGCAAGGGGTGCAACAGTATCTCAATTTTAGAAAAGAGAGTTGTGTGTGCATAGATTTGTCTGTGTGCTTTAGTTATAATCTTTCAATTTCAAAAGTTTTTGTGCGTAGTGTTGTGGTAGAATTACTCTTTCAATTTAAAATAATATCGTTTAGCCACAGTTTTAAATGTGAAAAATGATATTTAAATCATGGCTAAATAAAGATCTCCACAGTTCATAAAATCCTAGTTAATAACTCATAAATCGTGGCTAAATAAAAAGATTACGCCCTTAATGTTCATGGTTTTTCTTTCGTGGCAATTATATATCTATCACGGTTTTTTCATGGTTTAATCGCGGTTAAAACTGTGGCCATTGACCGTTTTTTGGTAATGAATTTGTGGTTCATATAATTATAAGAGGAAAACTTGAGAGATTGAAGCAACAAAAATTAACAAACTTGGAGATGTTAATTTGAAGCAAAAATTGAGTGAAGCAAAACAAAATAAAAGTTTATGAAACTTAAATTATAATACACTTCCAGTAAATTCTCTTTTAATAGAAATAAAAATATACAAAAAGCAAATTCTTTCCCAGCCAGAGAATTATATTTTCAGAAAACGCCTCTAATAGTTTTTTCCCCTTCTGCCCGCGTATTCTTGCAAATCATGTATAGTGTCCATTGTTAGGCATTTCACCTAGAAGATGAAGTTTGTACAGTGAAAATTGAAGTTTATATATTTTTTTTTTTTGTCACTTCTTTTGTACATTTTTCTTTTACGGTCTAAAAGATAATAAATTCTTCATGTTGCTTAGCTTACATCTTCAGAAATGATTGATAGAGAGCTAGTGACTGATTTGCTCTTACAGTGGAACACAGAAAAATTTCTCATAAATTAATTAATAATCTTATAATTATAATCTATAATAAAAAATTACACATACATACAAATCATGCATTTGCACATATAATTAAACAGCGGAAGAATACCTAGCCCAACCAGTGGTACACCTTCACCTTATTGCCACACACTTTTTAGTTATTTATTTTTCTTTTTCTCTTTTTAACCACCTCTAAAAAGACCTGAATATATATATGCTATGTTCTCCCAAAGGAAATCAACTAACCCCAACAGAAATCGTTTAATTTCAGGAAAATAAACATAGGCACAACCATTCAACTACTTGTATTTTCCAACACCATTCACAAAAGCCCTCAAATTTTTGTCAGAGGAACGATGACCTTCTTCTCTACTCAACATCTTCCATTTCTGTGCATTCTTTCTCACTTCTTTTGCTTTCTCTCCACTTCCCATCACAATATCCAAACACCTCCTTAATTCTTCAGCTTCCACTATCCCTTCCTCATTAATCGCTTTTGGGTTCACTCTAACCCCTATCTTCCACGCATCTTCCATTAACTTTGCATTCGTGTTTTGATCTGACCACTGCGGAAATGCCACCACCGGAACCCCTGAAACCAGGGATTCCATGGTGGAGTTCCATCCGCAGTGCGTCACAAAACAACCCACGGAAGCGTGGGACAACACTTTAACCTGTGAACACCACTTCACTATCTTCCCCTTCCTTTTCAGTATCTCCTCCATGCAACTCAACTCTTCCTCTTCTTTTTTTCCTTCAACTTTAATCATCTTTTCTCTAATCACCCACAGGAATGGACGGTTACACCCTAATAACGCACGTGCAATTTCCAAAGTTTGTTTCTTAGTCAGTTCGTGATAACTGCCAAATGACACGTAGACAACGGAGGACTCAGCCTTTGAGTCCAACCATTCAACGTAATCATCATCAGTTGCATTCAAAATGTCACCACCAAATGAAGTATCAGCAGGGTCGGTACCGTCCAAGAAAGCGGAAGGAATCAACGGCCCGATGGGGATCATGTTGATTCCATCAACGGCTCTCAGGGCCTCTGGCTCCAGCGCTTCGAAAGTATTGACAAGCACTATAGGGTTTGTTTCTTTGTCAAGAACTTGAAACTGCTCCTCGAAAACCGGGAAGATGAAAGACACGGGGTTTGTTGGTGATACCAACAAGAAAGTTGGTACGTCACATGCTGATAACGATAAGTTCAAACCCGGGATTGTTAATGCCTCATCTTTGCTTTTAATCTTATCAGAGATGAGAGTTTCGTAGCCATGGAAGTATCGATGGACAATACTCATCACCGTGGCGGCTTGAATCCACAACAGCGCAGTTGGGAGTTGAAGGTCACGCGCCACCTCATGTGCCCAAGGAACAAGTAAGCTGTAGATTAAACAAGTGAAAGGTTCACCTTCCTTAGCACGGAAGGTTATGAGGTCGTCAATGAACTCGGAGCCGCGGCGCTTGAGCTCCGAGGCGTAGAGCCTGTAGTCTTCGTCCCCGCCGGTAAAGACGCTGAAACCAGCGTCGTATCCGTCGGAGTAAGTGAGGAGGGAGAGACCAGGGATGGAGGGTTTGTTGGGCATGCGGCGGTACATGTGGAGGGTGATGAGAAGGGTGACATGTACGCCCATAGAGATGAGTCTCTTGGCGAGTTGGAGAGCAGGGTTGATGTGGCTTTGTGCGGGGTAGATTACGAGGAGGAAGCGGCGGTGGTCGTGGTGAACCATGGTGGAACTGGGAGTAGCAAAGGGAAGTGTAGAAAAGGAATGATAATTTGTTGCTGTACCCTTGGCTTGCCAAAGGTGGCTATTTATAGTAAAAAATGTCCGTACAAGCTTCTGTAGCTTCACAGCTCTTATAAAAGAGAAGAGAAAAGCCATGACCAAAGCATTTTTAATTGATTTAACTAATATAATAATTCTAAGTTTTTTTCTCTCATTCGCGAAGAACTAATTCATCACGAATCTAAATTTTATTTTAGAATTTATCGCTAAATTATTTATTTTTATGTTAAATAAAAAATTATTTTAATATTAAATACAACTTTATTTATATATAATTTACGTACGAATAATTCTATTTATACACTAAAATTAATCACTGAAATCAGTCACCAGTATATAATACATATTGAAGTATAAAATACGCATTATAAATTAGTTAAATTATATATGTATTTTATATTTCAATATATATTATACATAATAACTGATTTTAGTGACTAATTTTAATATCTACTTATATATTGGTTAAGGTTATTGGATACACGCACTCCTTAGATCTCAAGATCATCACAATCATCAAGAAGAGATGTGTGTTTATATACCATTTTGTTTTGCAAGGGTGGCCCTCAATCATTCACTACTGTTGTCTGTTGATGAAAGCGTACGTAGCATTAAGGAAAGCCTTTAAGTTGTTGTCGGAAGGACCACCTTCCTTGGCAGCATCCTTCGCCATCATCTTCCATTTCTCTCCATTCTTTCTCATTTCCTTCGCTTTCTCTCCATTACTCTCCATCACAACCTCCACACACTTCTTTATCTCTGCACCCTCCACTATCCCTCCTTCCTCATCCTCCACCACTACTCTCACACCTATCTTCCACACTTGTTCAATTAGCTTCGCGTTCGTCATTTGATCTGACCACTGAGGAAACGCCACCACCGGAACCCCACACACCACGCTTTCCAACGTCGAATTCCAACCGCAATGTGTCACAAAACAACCCACCGAAGCGTGGGACAACACTTGCACCTGTGAACACCACTTCACTATCTTCCCCTTCTTTCTCAGCTCCTCCATGCAACTCAACTCTTCCTCTTCTTTCATCACCCACAAGAATGGACGTCCACATTCTAACAACGCACCTGCTATTTCCTCTCTCTGTCTCGTTGATAGCTTAAAGAAACTCCCGAATGAGATATAAACCACCGACATCTCTGCCTTGGAGTCCAACCATTCAATGTAATCATTTGAGTCTTGAAGTAGATCGCCGCCGAATGAAGTATCGTTGGGTTTTTTCCCGTCCAGGAAGGCCGACGGAAGCAACGGTCCGATTGGGATCATGTTGACTCCATCAACGGCTCTCAGGGACTCTGCTTCAAGAGCTTCAAAGGTGTTCACAAGAACTGTAGGGTTTGTTTCCTTGTCAAGCTCCTGAAACTGCTCCTTGAAGTGTTCAACAAAGAAAGACAAGAAACTTGGTTTTCCTACCAACAAGAAACTGGGTAGTTCACGCGCCGAGAGCAAGAAAGGCAAACCAGGTAGTGATATGGAACACGAAGAAGATGCGTTTTCTTTCTTGCTTTTCTCGTTGATGTAGTTATCGTAGCCGTGAAAGTAGTAATAGAGGATGGTGAAAACCGTGGCCGGCTCGACCCACAGGAGCGCCCAAGGGAGGTGAAAGCCACGCGCCACCTCTTGTGCCCATGGAACGAGCAAGGTGTAGGTTAAGCAGGTGAAAGGGTGACCTTGTTTTGCACTAGAGCTTATGAGATCGGCCAGGAACTCTGAGCCGCGGCGCTTCAACTCGGAATCGTAGAGCTTGTATTCTTCGACTCCGGCGTCTGCGGGTTTGAAACCGGTGTCATGTCCGTCGGAGAAGGGTGCGATGGATAGGCCGGCGATGGAGGGTTTGTTGACCATGCGGTTGTGGAGGTATATGGTGACAACGAGGGTGACGTGTGCATCCATAGAGATGAGTCGCTTTGCGAATTCAAGGGCAGGGTTTATGTGGCCTTGTGCCGGGTAGATTACCAGGAGGATGCGGTGGCGGACCATGGTGGAGGTGGCGGTGGCTGAATTATAAATTGTATGTGCCTAATGATAAGTATATTGTGTGGGGAGGAATAGCTAATATATAGGAATAAAATTCTAATTAATTTTAAATTAAAATATTTGAATTTATAAGTAATAAAAATTATAAATTTAAAATCTATTAAAATTATTTTATTAGTTTACAAATCCGAATTTGCTTCCAATATGAGTCCTAGATCAGTGAAATGCTATGATTTTGTTGTCTTTTGTCTGTATTGTTTATGTGATGGAAATTTTATACTAAAAAAAAAGATTATTTTAGTATAAATAAAATTTTATTTAAGTTTATTTGATACTGAAATAATATATAAAAATAAATTTTTTGATTGTATTTGATTGGCTTAAATTACTCATTTAAATAATATTATCTTTTATTTATATTAATAAATAATTTTATAAATACATATATTTTATTAATATATTTATAAGATTTTTTTATTAATTTTATGAATATATAAATTTTATTAATACATTTTATTAGTATATTTATAAGTATTTTTACATCAACTTGTAAAAGAAAACCAATATATATATATATATATAAATTCAAACATGTTTGTTATATATTTTTTTTCAGTTTTATTCGCTCTACTCACAATGTACATTATGAATGAATATGTATGTCACCGTTCACCATGAAAGAAAGTAGCACTAGTTAATTAAATGCTAGAAAGAAAAAAAAAAGGTAAATTATGATGATTCTATTACAAAAGGCATATTTGGACAAATAATACGTGATGGATGGAGAAAGAAAAGTATATATTTGACTAAAAAATTATTATTAAAAGAAAGAGTGAAGAAGGAGTATAAAAATCTGAGATAACTGTTGACCTCATGGTTATTGAGGCCTTAAGTCACGCACATGTTGAAGAAAAGTCTTGAGATTCTTCTCCGAAGAGCCACCTTCCTTCGCAGCTTCCCTCGCCAACCTTTTCCACTTTTCTGCATTCTCTCTCACTTCCTTCGCCTTCTCTCCACTTCCCATCACCAAATCCAAACACCTCTTTATTTCACCACCTTCCACCACCACACCTTCTTCCTCCTCCTTACGATTCACCCTCACCCCTGTCTTCCACACATCTTCAATTAGCTTCGCGTTGGTGTTCTGGTCCAGCCACTGCGGAAACGCCACCATTGGTACCCCACATGCCAAGCTTTCCATCGTCGAATTCCAACCACAGTGCGTCACAAAACATCCCAACGACTCATGCAACAAAACTTCCACCTGCGAACACCAACTCACTATCTTCCCCCTCGCTTCTAATTCCTCTCTGCAACTTAATTCTCCATCTTCCTCTTCTTCTTTGTTTTTCTTTTTCTCTTTCTCCCTAATAACCCACAAGAATGGATGCCCAGAATCCAACAACGCACGCGCCATTTCCTCCATCTGTTTCTTCGCCAACACACAGAAGCTACCAAACGACACATAAACCACCGATTTCTCCGCCTGAGAGTCCAACCACTCTACGTAATCATCTGACCGTTTGAAAATATTACCTCCATAGGAACTATCACCACCGCCACCGCCATCTTTATCATCGTCCAAGAACGCCGACGGAATCAAAGGCCCGATTGGCATCACATCCAACTTATCATCAACGGCCCTCAGGGCATCAGGTTCCAACGCTTCAAATGTGTTGGCTAACACTATCGCCTTCCCTTCTTGCTCAAGATCTCTTATCTGTTTTTCAATCAGTGAAAGAATGAAAGAGTTCTGAAAATTAGCCGAACTATCTGATTCCAAATAAAACGAAGGTAGGTCACGTGACGGTTGCAATGGCGGCAACCCTGGAAGCTCCAAGGAACACGACGAGGGCTCTTTGGTAATTTTCTCGTTGACGTAGTCACTGTAGCCGTGAAAGTAGAGGTAGTGGATGTCCAAGAGCACCGCTGGTTGAGGCCAGAGCACAGCCGAAGGAAGGTGAAGCGCACGCGCTACCTCTGTCACCCAGTTTTGTAGGAAGCTGTAGATTAAACAGGTGAATGGCTGCCGACCTTCTTCGGCGGCGGAGTTTATGAGATCGGTGACGAACTCAGTGCCGCGACGCTTGTACTCGGAGGCGTACTGGTCGTATTTGGAGTCGTCGGAGGGGGTGAAACCGTCGTCGTAGCCGTCGGAGAAGGGGACGAAGGAGAGGCCGGAGATGGAGGGTTTGTCGGACATACGGCGGTGCATGTGGAGGGTGGTGGAAAGGGTGACGCGTGCGCCTAAATTTATGAGGCGCTTTGCTAACTGGAGGGAAGGGTTTATGTGGCCTTGTGCGGGGTATGGGATGAGGAGGAAGTGGTGGTGGTGCATGATGACGGTGGTGGTGGCAGCGGTGGAGATGTAATTAATAATAGAATCTCAGTGTAAACAAGTACAGCATGCGCCTGATTATTTAGAGCTTGGACTAATGAGTAATGAGGCGACGAGTTTAAATAGTAATTTATTATAGCACTTTGAACCATGTTTGGTGCTGAAATTCACAACTATATGTTTGTACTTATTAGTAGAATAATATAAAAATGTTATTAGATGTATAATATTTTTCCAACTGGTACCCATTAATCAACTAGGTTTCATTCCATCAAACAAAAATTGCTTACATTACCGGCTAAGGAAAAAAAATATTAACTAAATATTACTAATAAAATTATTAGCTCCCTAATATATTTCTCTATTATTATAAAACTAAGCATTAAAAGAGGATTTATTTAGGCATTTAAAACCATAAGAAAAATAAGTGACTCAAAATAGTCAAAATATTGCATATGAAAAAGAAATATTGGAATAAAATTTTTAATTAAATATTTGATTTTTTTTCTTCCACTACTTTCTTTGTAAAATAGATTTCATAATTAAAGAATTGTATAATGGTATCTATCAGTATAGATGTAGAAATTTATTTTTGGATTAAAATATAATTTTTGATTGCCTTGTGACGTTTGAGCTTACGGAATTGTTGGGGACGTGCTAGTTGATGTTTGCTTTTGAAGATTGCGGTATTTATCAACTGTCTAATGTCTATGAACCGAAGGAAATCTCAAATCTATGTCTGTAGAAGTAATTCCAACTGGAATGAATATAAAATTCGTATGTGTACAGTACCATAGCATCACGTAACACCTTTTCTACGGTGAATTCTTTATTCTTTTCGTAGTGATTAATTTGTATAAAAGGTTAAGAAATAAGAAAGTACCAACAAAAAAATTGATATCAAATATTTAAAATAATTAATTTTTATATTAAATTTTAAATTTTGTGTATCTATTCATAATTTTAAAAAATTCTATTCTTTACTAAAAAGTTTGTAATATTTTAAACTAATACTTAGTTTTAAAAGGCTCATCTACAATGAAAGCCAATTTACTTTTTGATTTAAGCATGGTTATGCTAAAAGAACTACTATATGTATACTTATAGGCCGTAGAAAAATATGTGTGACTAGAGACTAGAGGTCTAGAGGAATGGATCTTCTCTCTGTAAAAATGTAATTTATCATCTACTTTTTCAAGGATAAAAAACTAATAGAAAACATGTAAAAAATTGATATTGATAAAACAATTGAGAAAATCCGAAATCCCAGTTTCTTATACGTGCTGTCACTTTTCAATTAATATATAATATAAATTGAAATATAAAATATGTATTAAAAATAAATTAAATTATATATATTTATATTTCGATGTTTATTTATTTTTTTATTTTTTTTTGGTGGCTCGATGTTTATTATATATGATAGTTGATTTTAAAATTAATTTTAATATATTTCTAATATAATTCTGTAATTTAACAATAATTTAAAGATTGATTTTAGTGTATTCCTAAGAATATCTGTAATTTAACAATAATCTGTGCTTAGACAAGAAAATCACAAAAGCCCTCGCCTGCTCGGCTGCTCTTTAATTTCTGGTCTATTGCATGAAATGGTAAGAAGTTGTGGTGAACAACTGAACAAGGTTTCCATTAATGAATGTTTTATTTGTTTTAATCTAAGTTCGAAATTCGAATTCAACATTTTTTGTTAGATGAGCATATCTTATTTTAATCTTTATATGTCAACATATAATTAATAATAATCTTATTTGTTTTATTTTTAAGAATTATGAGAATAAAACATATTTGATTGGTTAGTTTTTTATTCTTTATAAATTTATTTTTCCCTTCCTTTATACATATTTTCAGAAATTGCTAGTATAAATTCATGTTTTTTTTTAAAAAATATATTTTTAAAAAAATTGCTAGTATAATCAATTCACTATTTAATTTGGATACGTAGAGATAATATTTCATATATATAATAATAATAAACAATCCAACAATTTTATTTCAGCTCTTTTTTTTAAAAAATATATTTTTTTATTGATTTCATTTTAACCACAAAACGTACTATATACATGACCTAGGGATAACAAAATTTTCAATGAAGTAAAAATAGATGTATAACTAATCTACTATTTTATTTAATTTATTACTAAACTAAAAATATTTTTTAAAACACATTAGCATTCGGCATTGACAAGTATATATATCGGAAAAAATTGAATGTATAGTAATATTCTCATCCACCAATGATATTCGACTGAACGCCACCATACAAAAAGAAAACTCCAAGTCCGATTCATCTTGCACTCATAATCACGTAGGGGCTTTTGCTTTTATTAAAAAAAAAAATGGTACATGACAAAAATGATTGACGTAGAAAAAAAACTTAAATACATTAACAAAATATAAAAACCCTAATTCAGTACCCATTCTTAGCTTCTCCAACACCATGAAGAAAAGTCTTGAGATTCTTGTCCGAAGAGCCACCTTCCTTAACAGCTTCTCTACACAAACACTTCCATTTCTGAGCGTTCTTTCTCAGTTCACTTCCTTTCTCTCCATTCCCCATAACCATATCCAAACACCTCCCAATTTCACCAGCTTCCGCTATCCCTTCCTCATTCACACGATGATCCACTCTCACCCCTGTCTTCCACACATCTTCTATTAGCTTCGCATTCGTCCTCTGCTCTACCGCCTGTGGTAACCCCACCATTGGTACCCCTGAAACCATGCTTTCCATCACGGAATTCCAACCACAGTGCGTCACAAAACAACCCAAGGATCGATGCGACAAAACTTCAACCTGTGAACACCACTTCACTATCTTCCCCTTCATTAACACCTCCTCCATGCAACTCAACTCTTCTTCTTTAACTTTAACCTTTTCTCTAATCACCCACAGGAATGGACGCCCGCAATCTAATAACGCACGTGCAATTTCCTCCATCTGCTTCTTGGACACCACACACAGGCTCCCAAACGACACGTAAACCACTGACATCTCTGCCTTCGTCTCCAACCATTCAATGTAGTCGTCATCATTGGAAGAATGAAAAACATCGCCGCCAAAGGAAGTATCATTGGGATCTCTGCCGTCCAAATAGGCTGATGGAATCAACGGTCCAATTGTCATCATGTTTAAGTTCAATTTATCATCAACGGCTCTCAAAGCATTTGCCTCCAATTCTTCAAAGGTGTTGAGAAGAACCGTTGCTGGTTTCGTTTCCATCTCAAGGGAGCGAAACTGCTCTTCAAACAAGGGAAGCATCACGGAGCTAAATTCCGAACTCTGCAACAAAAACGCCGGAATGTCACGGGGTGCTAGCACCAGCGACGGTGCCAACCCTGGTAGCTCTATGGCTTCGTTGTAACTCGAAGGATCTGTGGTTTTGCCGTCGATGTAACCTCCGTACTCGTGAAAGTAATGGTAGAAGATGTTGAACACTGTGGCGGGTTGGATCCAGAGAAGCGCCTTGGGGAGGTGGAACTCACGCGCCACCTCTGCGGCCCATGTTTGTAGGAGGGTGTAGACTACGCATGTGAAAGGATGAGGTTGTTTGGCGTTTGAGAGTATGAGATTGGTTGCGAACTCGGTGCCGCGGCGCCGGAGGTCGGAGAGGTAGAGGGAGTATTCGGAGGCGGCGGAGGCAAGGAAGCCAGAGTCATGGCCGTCTGAGAAGGGGAGAATGGAGAGGGCTGGATTGGAGGGAATGGTGGTTGACATGCGGCGGTGCATGTGAAGGGTTGTTAAGAGGGTGACGCGTGCGCCCATAGAGAGTAAGAGCTTTGAGAATTGAAGAGCGGGGTTGATGTGACTCTGTACAGGGTAAGGAACCACGAGGAAATGGTGGTGGAGCATGTTGATGTGGGTGGTGGTGGGGGTGGTTGTGGTTGTTAGTGGCTGCATTGATTGATTTATGTGGACAAAGAATAGTGTATAGTCCAGTAGTACTGCACTACTACCGGTGGTGGAATGGGTTTTAATATATGTTGTTGCTATCTTTTACTGGACAAGATAGAAGATACCCAATATGTTTTAATTGCAACTCATAATTAGTAGCCATCATTTATTTTTTTTTATGTATTTATTTTTTATTTTGTATTTTTTAATAATGATTAAAATAAATAAATAATTTTAAATAAGTTAATTTTATATTATTATGCTTCTAGAAGAAATGCATACTATCATTAAAAAAATTATTATTTTTTAATTGTAATTTTGTGTGTGTTTTTTATTCTAGTATAAAATATATTTTTATAAATCACTTTTAATACAAAATATAAAAAGTGTATAAAAATTATTATTATTATTATATATATATATATATAACATTTTTTATTTTAAATACAATTAATCAATTATCATCTATTTACGAAGGTTGCATTCGCTTGAATTTGAATATTATAAAGCCATAAAGGTATATACTTGTTTGGTTCATTACAGAAAGGTGCTTACTCTCTGGTGCAGAGAGCAAACATGCAGAGCATACAGAGTTGTGTAATAAAGAGCTGTGTAATAAATATTATGGTGCATCCCATTAATTTAATTTTTCTTTTCTTTTTCTTTTATTTTTTATTTTGTTTTTTTTTACTAACTAAGTATCCTCTGCATAAATCTAATATGCATGTGAGTATGCTCCTTACAGAAAATGGCAAGAAATATTGTGGGAGTCACCATAAATTTTTCGCAGCTCCAATGCGAAGAAAATCCGCCCGATGGCTTGTCCTCCAAATTTACCATCAATTCAAAGGTCATTTAAAACAATTGATTTTTGAAAGCCGTATTGCCTTTTTGTTGGTGTTATCCACTTATCCCTCTAATTTTATTTAACACTTCAACGGTTAACCATATCAAAGTCCAGGAAGAAATAAAAAAGAAAAAAGCTTCAACCATTATCCATCAACATCTTTTCTCACTCAATTGCGTTCATTGACTTGTCTCTTTATTGTTTGATGAGTTGCTCCTTGTTTATGATGTCCAATTTGGTAATTGCCACTTTTTTTGGGGTAAAGAACTTCATCAAATTTCCAAATTAAAGTGTGTATTTCACTTTCTCCCCCCTTAGGCTTCTATTTAGTAAGTAATTTTACTTATTAGTTTGAACATGAAATAAAATAAAGAAATTTATAATATGAAATACTAGCTATTTTGCTATTTTATTAATGATACGGTATACATTTTCAATTTTAAGTTAGTATTTTAAAAATCTCACAATTCACAATTTACTATTTAAAATTAGTCTAACAATTTGATTAATAAATTGCAATTAGATATCCTTGTATTATAGATGTTTCATTGGATTGAAGCAAACTAATATGTGTCTTTAAAAACCAACATATTGGCTGAAATTAAACACAAATTAATTTAAATATGATTATAAGAATATTGTAATACTAGAGAATGCCATTTTTTTCCCGCCAAAAGAAAGCTCTTGTTCCCGCCACGAAGTGCCGCATATATATAAACACTAAACTCAGAAATTGGCGCCATTTTTTTTTCCCGCACTCCAAGTTCGTCTTCCACCATGGAGGCGATCCGTACAACTCGCAAGCGTGACCATCCATCTCCTTCCCCACGCTCCGGTACATTCACCCGCAGCAGATCCCAGCTCTTCCTTCACCGTACCCGCTCCGGTCTCCTCCGCCCTGATCCCCAACGCACTCGCTCCCAATACCAGGCCACACTTCCTCCTTCCCCGTGCCGTACAACAAGTATTCGATTATCTGAGAGCGTCGATGGCAACAATGGCGGCGACGAAGACATGGTTCTCGTTAAGGATCTTGTGAAGAAAACAAAGCTAAGACACGAACCTTCTTTCACAGGTGGCGACAGTGAGCTGTCTCGGGTTCTGACGAAGGACCTTCGAACGAGACGAGTTTATTCTCCGCAATCGAGCCTTGGCGCTTGCTCTAATCTGGTGGTGGCTGATGTGTTTGCCAAGGGGAGTGGCGTTGATTCCGACTACGCGGTCGGGGGAATTGCTGATTTAGGGTTTGGGACGAAAGCGCGTTTGAAGAATAGCGGTTCTGAGAGAGACGGTTCGAAGTTGGAGGAAGAGAGTGGTAATTTGGAGAAGGCGTTTTCTTCTGAAGGTCAGAAGAAGGATGAGGTGAATTCGATTTTGAGTTTGATCTTAAACGAGTATAGATCTGATAAGGACAGTGACATTTATGGCGACGACGTGAGTGAGAGTTCTGACTCGGGGAAAACTGAATCTCAAGATGAGAAGCGAAGCGACGGAATTTCTGCGGAGAAAATTGAAGATTCCATGGAAGAACTTCTACAAACGACTCCACCAGACACTGAGATATGTGCTAATTCAGAGGTTAAAGGGAAGCAAGTCGAGGATACGCCTTTACCCGGAAATGCTTTGAAAAGTGCAGGCGAGGGTTCTTCAGAAAAAGATATCCGGAAGAATGGTTCTGTTCTCAGGAGCAAATCTGTAAGGAGGTCCCTGTTTTAGATTTTCATTTTTCCTGTGTCTTGTGTGTTGGTCATTTTGTCGCTAGTAATTTTATTTTCTTTTAGGTCATAGTGGAATTGATATATGATCTATGTGCAGTTGCTTAGACCACGCTTCCAGGGGAGGTTGTTCAAAGCCCCGGGTTCGGTCAATTTCAAAAGGTTGTTTCCATACCTAAAGGACATAAAGCGAGATGATTCTGGTAACTACTTTGCGCCAAGGTTCTATCAATCATTTTTACTGAATAAGATGATGATTTACTTGATGACTAATTTGGCTAATAGTTTTTGTAGGTACGGAAGAATTGGGTCATTGCCAGAAAGATGAGAAGGCTATGGTTGGAAACGATTCAAGACTTCCTATGTCAAATCAAAATCAAGAACCGCATGGATCTACTCTGTCTGTAGTTTCCGAAGGTGATGCAGTGGTAGCTCCTGTTAATGAGTTATCTCATGGTAATGGGTTAGAATTGGCATCATCACCGGACTCACTTGAATTGGATATGCAATTCAATAGCAAAGGCGTGACTAGTGAGTGTTTATTTGTACCGTCCATGAAAGAAGTTGGAAATGCTCCGTACAATGATAAGTTCAAGAAAGACTCAAAGCAGCAAGGCTGTAATCCTGATTATGCCATCACTGCTAATGATGGTAGTTGTACCATGGAGCAGTTTGGCGTCTTGGATGAAGAATGTGTACTAGAAACCCCACCTGATGGAGATAAATTTGACAAGGGAGAGATCAATAAATTGGGTCAATCAGAGAGCACTACCCAGGACAAGTATAGTGTCAAAGCTATGGATATGAGTAACATTAGTCAGGAAAATGCCGATGTTGGCTTTTTTCAAAAGGTCCACCAGAGAAAAGATTCTGTCATTAAAAGTAAATCTGTAAGAATCCATCGTGCTTTCAAATTTCAAATATTGTTACTGTTCTTTACTAAATTCAAATTCTGTTATTTAATTGAATTAAGTCAGAACCTTAGCAGTTGAAATACTTTGATGATTTTCTGTGTCGAGATGTTACAAGATTTATTTTGGTAGCTGGTTGAGTTTGTAGTGCCTCGTTTGCATGTTTTTCTTTTTTGCCATATCTGTGTCATTTTAATAATTAAGCTTGGGATGGATGTCTATGCAGGTATCTAGATCAAATTTGCACAGGAAACTTTTGATAAACCCACATTCATTTGGCTACAAAAGAATGCTTCCTTTTTTAATGGATTTCACTAAAGACGAATGTGGTAATTATTGTTCTTTCGGTTACTTGTATGATTTAATTTATAATGCCTTAGATATTAATCAGTTATGGATTATAAGAGCTAATTGAGCTATTGATTTTATTTTGCACATAAATATTAGATCAAAAGACGCACCATAAAGAAGGTGAGGTGGATATATCTGCCAAGAAAATACAATATCCTCTCTTATCTGAAAATCAAGGAGCATCTATTGGTCAACACAAGATAGACGATAGCTCCAGGCATGACACATGCGAATCTAACAAAGTGGTGAACAATGTATTAGTAGATTCTACCAACGAGTTTTGTCATGTTAACCAGCCAAAGTTGACATCTTCCCAATTGATACCTGAATTGCCGATGCAGCTGGATGCAAGAGAAATGGTTCAATGTTTATCTGTTCCCTCTGCAAATGAACATATTGAGAAAGTTGAGATTGGTCCTAAAGATGAATGCTTGAGTGACTCAAAGTTTGATCCACATTCAGTAATGGACTTACACTGCGAAGGTGTTAATCAAGTGCAAAATATTTCCAGACACAACAGTGAGTCACCACCCAAAGCTCAAAATGTGCTTGGTATTGACGGTAATGTCTCTAACCTTACATTTGGGCATCATTCAAGTGATGAAAAGGGACCCTCTGTTGATTATGATGAAAGTTTGGAGAATTGCAAGACTGTTAATGGATATCCTCTTGAAGGCCAGAGTGTAAAAAAATTGGATCCTAATAAGCCAGATGCACAGGATAAAGGGAAAAGAAAGCATAAAATTTGCAGGAGTGACGACGATGCTGTGGTTTTGAATCATGTCACTCTTTTAGGTGAATCACCCAAACCTTCACCGGAGGAAGTTATATTGGGAAAATCAGAAATGGCAAGGCATGGTGCTGGGAGCCAGAAAGCAGGAAATGTTCTGAAAGGCATAGTTTATGGTTCAAGGATGCCTTCAATAGGAAAAAATGATAAACCTGCTAATCAAGTTCATCAAGCCGGAAATAGCTCTGAAGTTAAGACGAGATTGGTGAGGTTTACTTCATTTTTATTATTATTTTTTTATTGCAGAATGTTTGCTTCTAGATTATATGAAACTAATTACAAAACTTACTCCATGTGTGAATATAAAATTCATTTTTCAATTATGTGGTTTCAAAAGCAGGTTATAAATGGATGCTCAGATATGGAACTGTTGAAACAAACAGCAAGTTACAGATACAAAAGATTGCTTCCTCATCTCTCGAATACCATAAAAGATAGTTCATGTAAGTATGGGTCTAATTCATTTATACTCAGCTGATATGAAAATATTTTTCTTGGCAAAAAGGAACTCTTTGGCTACTGCATTAGGAGTTAGAAACCAACTTTTTGATGATCTTAATACTTGTAGGTGCTACTGAAAATGATCATTGCCCAAAAGTTCAGAAGCTCTTGGATCAAACAAGCTCATATTTAAACATGCAAGCTACTCCCATATTTGATCAAACTGGTTGTGCTCCATTGAAACGTTGCAAGGGCAGTCCTTACGATTTAAATAATTATAGTTCAAGCCCAATACTCGAAGTTCCTGAATCTAAGCCATCACACAATTCATCCAAAGTGATTCAACTGCAAGATGAACAGGTTGTATCAATTGGACACTGCAAACCAGAAAGCTCTCCTGGCGCTCGGATTTCTGGTAACAAAATAGAGTTAATCATTCCCTCTGGCCATATGGCTATCACCAGAGAAGAAGAGGCTGCGTCTGTGTTACCTATGCCATCGGTTTACCCTGAAGTTAAAGGAAATAGTTCTTTCCTGACATCTCTTAATGAGGAGAAGCCTTCTGTAAAACGTGGAGCAACGATCTTGGAGCAACCTAGAGGCTCTACAACTAGTTTCAAAAGGGGAATTTTGAAAAGAAGTCGGAGAGGGTGCAGAGGGCGTTGCACATGCTTGAATTGTGCCTCTTTTCACCTTCATGCAGAAAGAGGATTTGAATTTTCTAGAAATCAGTTTCTAGATGCGGAAGAGGTTGCCCATGACCTTATAAAGGAACTGTCTCAACTAAGAAAGATATTAGAAAGATCTACCGACAGTGTCAATGGCAATCCTATGCTTGACGGAAGCGAGGTGAGTGCTACAATTTTGATATCTTATATCTCTTCTTTGATCACTATGTTTCCCATGACATGGAGCTTTGGATGCCTTTACATATTTCAGGCGAAAGAAGCCTGCAGGAAAGCATTAGTTGCAGAACAACTTGCAAAAGACCGGTTTCGGCAGATGAATGATGATCTTGACATTCATTGTAGAATCTCGGTATGTACATATTTATACCCAATTTGGATACTCCAGTTGAACAAATCGTTTATATCCAGCTTTATTTGTGCAGAACTTGCAGCGCCCAAGGGTTAGATTTTCAGATCATGTTGAGATAAAAGTAATTGAGCATGAAGATAGATAGATCTCTCATTACATGTGTGAATTATAAGGGGCTAATCTTGGATGTGTGAATTATAAGGGGCTAATCTTGGAAAACCAAACTGCAGGGGAAGTGCAATTTATTTTTTTTTAATTTAGTCCTATTGTTCTTTCACGTTCTGTGAATATATTTTTGTTGTTTGAAGTTGTGAATATTTTGATTTACAACTTGAACTTTTCAATCTTACTGTGTGTTGTCACCAAAAAAAATCTTACTGCGTGTTATATAGTGATTTTGAAAAACATTGGACAAAGTATCAAATGTTAATCTTAGAGGTTAGACAGACGTTTTAACGTATGAATGAAATGCTAAATATTGTTTTTTTTTGTGACACGTAAATATTGTTTGTTATAACATGCTTATAATTAATTAAGGGTAAAGTATGATTTACGTCCTCAATGTTTGCGAAAAATTTTAAAAATACTTTTAGCGTTTAATTTGATTCAGTTTTACACTTTTATTCCTAATCTTTTAGATTGGTTTCAACTTTACTCATAATTATTGATAAATTGAAAATGTTGGAAGTAAAATTATTAATGATTAAGGATAAAATTGAAATCAATTAAAAATATTAGGAATAAAATTAAATTAAATTAAATATTAGGGATATTTTTAAAATTTTTTATAACCATTAGAAATATAAATCATACTTTATCCATTAATTAATTAATTAATTAAGTGTCTATAAACGCTCATGCATCATGATAGATGTTCTCAATTGGTTAATCAATAGTGATCAGGTATAGAAGATTAGTTTCCACAAACAACCACTTTTATAAGTATACAATACAAATGACAACGCAACGCAATCAATACGAATATGTTGAAAATACGCATATTTTCTATGGCTTTAAAAATTGTAAGTGAAGAACCTTTTTGGAATTTTTAATAGAAAGAATTTCTAAAAGTTCTAAGATAAAGACCTTAATTGCCACTTGTATTTTGGTGGATATAGTTAAAAGATATTTTCATATTTCAAAAAATTAATATTTCAAATATTTTTTAATAATATTTTGTTAGGTAATGTTATTTGAATAAATTATTTTAGCTAATTAAATTAACAAAGTAATTTATTTTTATGCTAAATAAAATATTATTTCGTGTTAAATAATATAAAAAATTATACATAAGTAAAGTTATATTTAATATCGAAATAATTTTTTATTTAATATAAAAATAAATAATTTAATTGACTAAAATTATTTGTTTAAATAGAAGGATTGTATTTTATTTGTTAACCAAAGTTTAAAATTATTTAATTGAAAATCCTTAGATTTTTTTATGACAACTTTGGAAACAATGATGTCAAGTAAATCAAATTTGAGGCACGGATAACTTTGGTGGGAGTGCTTCTTTCCATAATTGTCTTTTCTCACCTTTTTCGCCGCTTGATTTTTTGTCTGTTTTGAATATTATCATCAAAGCCATAGTAAAAATTTAATTTGATAATTGGTTTATCAGAGAAACCTGATTTTTGTTTGTTGTAATTCGTTTCAACACGATTTCTGCATGAAGAATCCGAGTACAATAATTGATACAATAATAGACCCAACAAAAACTGGGTCATAAATCATATAGTCTGAGAAGACATCACTAACTCAAGGAAATATAGATTGATCACTCCACCCGAAGAAAAAAATATGGTGTCTTCTTATTTACGAAATTTGAATTAAAAAGCTAAAAAACTACTGTAGTCCTGATAGAATTTATAATGAGCGTAGTTAAATTAAACAAAATTCTAATAACCCTAATTAAAATGAGGTAATGATAATTTTAATGTTTTATAGCTAATATCAACAGTTCAACAATCATGTTTTGGGAGAATAACAGAGAAATAGATGGCATGATTTTGATGTTTGAAATGGTCCACATTTGAAAACTGAAATCCTCTCATTTTCATCAACAATAGGACCAATCACGTTGCCATAATAAACTGTACATTGCCATTCAATTATTCTATGACTTTGGATGATCGAATATTTGTATTTGGAACTATAGCAGCAGAAATGCAGAATGAACAATATATAAAATTCTATCACAATTGGACAGATAAATTGCTGCAAATAAAGAATTTTTATTTTTACTTGTCCCAATATACATTAACAAACTAGTATATAGTACAAAAGAGAAAGAAAAGTGGCAGGGAATCGTAAAAGAATCTAAATTAAATAAAACATAATAATAAACACATTACAAAGATCACATTTCGCACTTGACTTTGATAGATGGAATTCATAATCAGAACCTTGATCTACATTCAGCAGGAAGACCCTGTGGGAAGCGCTTGAAATCACTGCAGTAGTTATAGATCATGAAGTACTTCTGAACCCACCTGAGCCTCCTTCTACCAATGGCGTCAATGTCACTTGCTTGCCACTCAGAAGAGCGTGTGCTGGGCCTCAGAGAAGCTGATGAGAACTGAGTGGCCCTGAAGTTGCGGTAGTATGCAGTGAAGGGTGCTTTGGCCCAATCAGTCTTCACAAGCCCACCTCTCGTGGCCCAATCATCTGCATTCCACAGACTCGAATAGATTCTCATTGGTTGATTCTTTGGGAAAGGGACACCCATAGATTCTGCGTTCTTGAACACCCTTATTGGGATGTTGTCAACCAAGAATCTGCATTATCATTAGTGAATAATAATCATTAGTTAATTAAACACAGATTATGTATACGTTAATGAATGTTGTTAGGATCATGATCATAATAATTGTTACATGATGTGTTGGGGCTTCCAAATGACAGAGTAAGTGTGGAAATTCTTGGTGGGGTCGAACCAAAGGTGGAACTGTTGCTCTCTGTCACCTTTGCCTTGGGTGAAGATGTTTGTGTGAAGTGTGTAAGGGTCACCGCTTAAGTTTCCCAAGAACTCGAAATCAATTTCATCGTGTGTTGGCCCTTGTGATGATAACTGCACCAACAACAATTACACCTTCTTATTATTCATAATTCCGAACCACAAAAATTATGCTTTTATTTGTCACGGGCTTCAATTCAAGCACCGCTTAAAGACTTACCAAAACGGTTAATATTTAAGTACGTTCTTTTTTGAACTTTGAAAGCAACATATAAAACAAGAATAGTTGTTGAGAAAGCAAAATTATTCTGTAGCCCATGATAAGTTGTCTTTGTGGGTTTGATTTGCTTTCCTTTGCTACAATAATAGAATAGAATAGCACTTCTCGTGAATCTACAGTTAGAGTTGGAAAACGATTGATGTGTCAAAGTTTGCTTAAAAAGCCGGTCAATCATCGTCTTCATAGCAAAAGAAAGAGAATAAAAAAATCTTTTTCCTTCATCAAGAATCAATACTCTAATTAAGCTTCTTTCAAAAACTTTATGTCATGTATGAGATAATTAAATAGTTGATTATTATTATTATAGTGACGTACGTAATAAGCAGTGACAGTGCCAGCAGAGTTGCCAGCAACAAGCTTGAGCTGCATATCAATTCTACCAAAGAGGTATTCTCTCTTTGATTGGAATCCAGAGCCAGAGACTCTGTCTAGAGAAAGAGAAAGAAGCTGGCCACCGCCAAATATCTTAGCACGGTTACCACCCCATGTTAGATCAAACTCTTGGTTGAAGTTCCCTTCACATGAACCCACCATGGTGCTGGCCACCACTGCCACTATCACCATAACACCCACATAGAACCTATTATTGTTATTATGACTAGTAGAACCCATTTTGGAAACAAAAAGAAGGACAGAGAGAGTTTTAAAGAGAGAGAAATGTTGCTTGTGAGGAAATAATGTGTTACATAGAGGTGTATTTATATGTGTGGGCATGGGAGGTTTTGCATTGGCTGTATATTTTTTTATTCTATATAGAAAAGCTTAGATAAGGAAAAAGATTTTTTTTTCTTTTTTTATTTTTTCTACAGGAAGAGAAAAGAAAGTTTGATAGGTTTAATGCATTCATAACTTTATATATACATATAGTGTAAGTTATGTTTAATATGTATTTTTTAATTTTTTTAACATATATTTTATAAAAATAATTAATTTATTATTTGATTTTTAGTATATATTTAGCATTGTTTTATTAACGTTAGCCAACGTCTTATTTTTATATTATAGAATTTAAGAATTAAAATCTTTATTGGCTAGGTATTAGTAAAAGCACAATTGATTACATAGTATTATTTAAGTGACAAATTTTTTGTATTTTTATATTTTAAAATAAATCTGATTAAAAATTAATATCTTTTAGTTGATATTCAACAAATAAAAATAGTGAATGAAAAAAAGTTAATAAAAAAATAATTTAATTAAAAATACTTTTTTAATTATCTATTTCAAATATCTCCGACTTAAATATGATATATGGCATGGAAGGGATCAGTAAGCATTAACTGGGACCTTGAATGAAGTTGTAGGGCTGGTGCCAGCTTAGCAAACCATGAAAGCTGGTTACTTTTGTTTGGACACTGGTCACACTTAAAATTGATTATTTATTTATTTTGGGTTAGGGTTTATGGAAGTGCAGAATGCTAAGTAAGTAACTAGGTACGTGAACAATGATTGTGTCCCTTATATTTGTGTATGGACCCCATTCTAGTATGATTTGGAACCAAATAATTCTCTTAAGAAAAAAAGAAATTTGCATGGTGGATGCCAACTGGGTTGTGATATGGGAGGGGAATAAAGCCACCAAGGTATTTTACTTCTTCATGGGACCACCAATCATCAATTATGGATCCACTAAGAAAATGCCATCTGGCAAGCTTCATATCTGACTCATTCCTTATAATACAATAATATATATATTATTGCCCTTTATTTTCATTTTTCAGAAATTAATTTTCCTGTTGATATTATTATTATTTTTAGATAAAATATTTTATATACTAATTTAGTACATTCTTTATGTAAAACTGATTTTATGAAATTTTCATATCTACTCAATATAAAAAATTTCAAAAATACATATAAATTAAAAATTAATTATTAAATTAGTTATTATGCATCTATATATATTTATATATTTTTGGATTAAATAAATTTTTTTAAATAATCAAACTTCAAATAAGTAAATAATTAAATTTATTTATAGTAATATAATAATTTTTATATAAAATATCAAATATGTAATTTTATATATAATAATTGATTGACCACTAATTTTTTTTATACAATAATAAAAAAGGTTATATTCTAATTTAGTGTATAAAAAATAAGAATTAGAAGCAGACTAATTGGGTTTGAATTTTTATCCAGTAGTAGTAATATAGAATTGGAAGAAAAAGAAAAGTTAGATTTATTGAGAAATAAGAAAGTATAGTCACGAGACCGCCAATGACATGGCATGGTTATCCATTTACTCCAAACTGAGATGGTGATAATGAATTTCTGCGTGCTTGCGCTGTCTCTGGTTGTTGCTGCATACTTGAGTTTTAATTTGTCTTTTTTAATGCTGACAACGGATTTGGTCACTTAGATGTGAGTGACATTGAAAAAATAAGAACAAGAAGATGAAACGAAGAAGTATCAAACAAAAATTCAAACCTATATGCATTTATTTCTCACGAGTACGGCGCTGCTTCTATCATTATAGATGATTTATCTACTTTCTGTGGCTGTTTATTAATGAGAAAATTTACTTCTCCATGAACTACACTTCCTACCACTATAATATTGGTAGAGTTTATGGATGACATGACTCTAACATTAATAACATCATATCATAGCAAAGTACAACTCTCTATTCTCTAACAACAACTAATTAATTAACAAGTATTGTTCTTGTTTCTATTCAATTGGAAATTACGATCAGCCCTTTTAATAAGTTAAATCATGTTTCTGAATTCAGTGAAAAATCTAAAATACACTTATACATCAAAGTTTAATACATTATTGTAAGTTTTTATTATTGCACGTGATTCGAGAAAAAAAAATGAAAATCCTCTACTATATGTTGATTAGTTATGCTTCCGTCAACCGAGAATGAGAAAATAAAATCTGGATAAATACCAATACCTATTACGGGTATAAGGATGGAAATTGAAATAAATAATTCTCGCGCCTAATTAAAAATAATAATAACTGATTATTGGTAGAGAAATGAAGATTAAGCAGAGGCATTAGGCATATGGAGATTTTCAGTGGGAATCAACTTAATATGGCAACCAGCTAGCAGAATCCACAACCTTTAATTTCCCTTCAAAAAGCCACTAGAGTGATGATACCTTATTTGAAAAGCAAGTTTATGTATATGTATATGATTGTTAGAAGGAGTAAGCACTTCTAATGGACCTGATTTTTATGTATAATGGGTTGTTGGGAGATTAATTAATCTTCAATACCTTTTCCTTTGATTAATGTCTTGTTAAAAAGAAAAAGGAAAGCGTGTTTTCTTTTGCTAATAGATTAAGAAGCATACTAGTGCAAATTAAATCAATCGCATATTGTTGATGCTTCATCAACCATCCACTTTTCGAAAAAGAAACTTTGGGGAATTTAGGAAAGAGCCTATAAAATAGTACGTTTGAGAAAGCCAATATATGAATTAATGCATTATTCAAGTTATGGGGTGGATTGAAAGTGACTTGTATTGTATAGTATTAAATTAAAAGAGTAAATTAAATGAAAAGAAAGACTATATATAACCAACGAGATGAATGTGAGTACAGAAGAATTAATAGATAGTGAAATTTGCTGGATTCAACTATATTGGTTGGTCATCACCATGATCTTTATGATTGAGATTAATTAGATTATTGTCATACACACATATATATATAGATAGGTTCATTAAGTAGTCAAAACTACTTATTCCCTACCAATACCAAATCACAGGTTTTTAATGAAAAAGCAGAGGGAAAAGATCATAAAAAAATGAGTTCTTATCATGAGATGAGACGCTCTCTCTGAATCTTTTGTGGCATATAATATATGCTTTTGGCAAAGGTTAAAGTAGGTACATGTCATTAATTAGTGACAATAATTGTGGAGTTAAGTATATCATGGATACATCTTGTACTATTCAATTGTAACCATAATATTCTCTTCTAAGATGAAGGAAACATACACTATATATATAAAAATTAAGGTATACATAGTTCTTATATATGTTTTAATTGTCATCAGTGATTTACAAACCCGCCATAGCAACTAATAATATGGTAGCTGCATTTGAATTTTGAGATTACAGTGTCCTTTAACATAGGACAGCTAGGTCTGTGCTGGCACACACGGTGAAGAAAAGAAACCAAAAATGGGTGGGGATAGAATTTGAAATCTGTAAGCATGGAAGGGTTAGCATAATCCTAGTAGCTTCTAATCATAATAAAGCTTCAATTTAGAGAAGTTCTAAACATGAAAACCTCGTTTATTAAGAAAATATTACTACAAATTACTTTAACACTTTTTTTTCTTCTGCATGTACGAATGAATCTAATTATTAGTGGGTGTCCCTGCACCTAACTTTCAATATTCCAAGCTTGTCAAGATGAATTTCTTCCTCAAGTTGTTTCGCCAAACAAGCATAGCGATCCAAACATTTTCCAAAGGAATGGAGGCATTATGATTTGTTTACATCGACCTTTCCAACTTAAAAAGAAGATTTTGAATGAAATATATAAAAAAGAATTTACAAAGCAATCATATTTAGTTTAGGGTACATGAGAACTTTTTTCTTTCTTTCTTTCTTTATTTTTTTTTTTATCTTTTTACGAAATAGCAACATATAAAAAAGCCAGAAGGGTAACTGAACGTAACAATATAGTAAAATATTTTGGAAGATTTTCAAGCACTCAATTAAGAAGACCGTGCATGCATTTAATTTACTTTTATTATTATGGTACCGTGCATGCATCTTTTCAATATTTTAGAGTTTGAAGAGTGAATCTTTGTTGGTCTCCATCAGTCCATCTATAAATTTCACAGTTATGGACAATTCAAGAGAAAGAGACATAGCAAAAGTGGGTCCGTGACCATTTGAATGAATGTTATCCGTAAACTGTAATAGCACTAGTGTAGGAGTTGGTAAGAGTGACAACATTTTCATGTGCCAAAACATAATACTGTAGCAGTGAAGATCGATATTTCTTGAGATTTGAGAAATTCCTTTGGGATGGGGACTCAATACCCACCTCTCCAGCAATGAACTCGTGATTTAGAACAACTCCATCTCCATCTGTTCGATTGAACAGGGATTGTCCTTTCCAAATCCCAATAATGCAATCCCATAAGGGCAATCAAACTTTTTTTATGCAACAAATCAATAGAAATTCAAGGTGAGAAAAAATGATGAATAATTATCATAGGAGGTAGTAATTTGAAAAATCAAAATGAAATATCATTCACAACAAGAATAACAATCAACTATTCATCACCAAAATCTGCACCCCATCACTCTTAAATTTGATACAAGAGAAGTATCCATACTTGCCTTTGGGATTGGATAGGTCATTGGAGCCATACTCTTTGTCTGGCTTATTAATCTACCCCCTTACGTAAGGCAATTGTCACAAACACAATGAAGCTGTCTTGGGGATATTGACAAAATTTTGAAGGAAAAAATACAAATAAACTAAGTTATAATATTTTTCTTTCCTTTGTCAGTGGCATGCAGTTCCAATTTCCAACTTCCATGACAACTATACAAGATAAGGGGATACAGTAGCTCCATTGAAATATACACGTCCACCGAAATTTGAAATTATCAAGGTTCAGAAAATAAAGTTTGCCAGCTCAAAATATAGTTTCATATTTAAGTTACCTCCTGAATTGTTTCTTTAGCAAATGCTATCTATTATGGACGAGAATTTAAGTTAGATAAAACAAGGTCATAAATTACCATGTGAAGCCTCACCATTAAAAATTCCACCTAAAAGCATTCTCTACATCAATTTTTTTATGCATCTCCTCCTAGTATTACATGAAATTTCAGTTGGAGTAGATGCATGACTATGTGCTAAGTATCCACAGTTGTAGTGAAGAACAGAGAGTGATTATGAACTATGAAGTCCACTCCAACCTAGTTGAGGATTCATAAATTAAAAACAAAGCAGAAAAATAAGAAATCCAAACTCCAATGACAGATTTTGCTTTGCAGTCCAGAGTAGGTCATATGCACAAAACCTTAAATAACTGTGTGTACCGGAAGTATGATAGGTCGGAACAAAAGATCAAATTTAATTTGCGGATCATGGTGTCCTGTGCTTTCTGGGATCAGTTGAGACATCAAACCCAGGAGGTATAAAAACAACATCTTCCCAGTTCGATGTTGAATTTTCCTGCAAAATTATAGGAAGTGTGTTTATGTTAACATAGTAATTAAGATCACAGTAAAGTGTAAGTGAATCAAGGTCCTTGTAATTTATCTTGTTCTTCTTGTGTTACACACCCTCACCTTCATTTGCTTTATTACATCCTCTAAAGTGGCAACCTGGAAAATAAATCATGGTAAGTCAACCAAAACAACAGGTTAGTGCATTGAAATTAGAAGGGGCTGTTGTGCACACTTGCACTCTATACCTGGATATCCCCTGGCCTTAAAGCAGGGTTTAATTGATTCTGATCACTGGATGCCCTGTGAAGTGATTTTTCTAGGTCCTCCTGTGAGAATTACACATGCAAGAAAGAAAAATATCTCAGCTTCATTAAAAACTACCTTTATTTTTACAGAAAGGTATATCAACTACACCTTTCTGAAGAAAAGTGGACGATATCTTTTATTCTGGCTCTTCAATATCAGACTTTTAGACTGAAACACATTGATGAAACAATTAAAAAGATCAGCTCAGAGAATTAAGCAAGAAAATAAATGAAAGAGTACTTGACTGAAATGAAGTATAAGATACACTAACAATCCCCATCGAACATCATTCTATATACTCTAAAAGAGTTGAACAAATCCAGTTCAAAAGGTATCTAACTCTCCGTATATTATATCAAGTATCAACCATGTATTTCCCGCGTCATAATCATAAAAACAAAAAAGATAAATCAATTGACCATTATTACATATTTAAAATTTTAAATATTTATATCTAACTTCTAAGACCTTTAAACTTTAAACAGAGATGAATGTTACCACCACTCCCATTTAGACGTATACAACTTCTACTCATCTCTAAGTATTGTATCATGCAATCAAGCTCACACTTAAATGAAAATCGCATCTATCTTAATTCTTAACCCAGCATCAGCTGTTCATAGATCCTTCACAAATCACAAGTGTAGAGTAGAACATGTCAACTAATAGTTGAAATATCCACATTTTCACTATTGTAATTATGGTCTTCATTTCTTCTAAGACATCACAACTTTTAATTTTTTTTTTTTTCAGTATAAAAACAATTTCCTTAAGCTTTCTCAATCCTGAAAGAATGGCTGTAGGCATCTATAATTGTTCTTTCATCAATTTTTTGAGAATAATTTCTGCTTTTCCATAACAACCAATAAGCAGCTTAGCATGAAAAGAACTATTGAGTCTGTCATTGCTGAGAAACCAATCCGAACTTCAAATAACATTATCTGACTTTTCTATGTGCACTATATTCCTCAATTTTTGCCTTAAAATTCATATTGCTAATTGTTGTTGTAACTTTCACAATCAAACATATTACAGCATGAGAAACAAAGACTCAAAATAAGATATCCAAACTTAAGCAGCTGAGAAAAGAACCTGGAAAACAGGAACACCAGGAAAGCTACCAGCAACAGAACCAGACTTATCCCTCACCTGTGTAATGCAGCGCATAAATCATCCATCACTTTATAACTTGAACGACAAGTAACGACCGAAACAGGGCTATAAAGTTATATCAATGTAAGAAAATTGAACATCAAAATTGAAAACAGATTATTAAGAACAAAAAGGAACTCACTAGCAGGGCATTCTTTACTTGAGATTTATCAGGTATCAATCTAAACGCCACGCCATTCACCTTCAGCTGAAAAACCTATCAGAAACAGTAATTTTTGTTTTTAAACACTAAAAACGGATGAATTCAAATATTCAATGACATAAACGAGAGTGCAATGAAGAAATTTGGGAACCTTGTTGAGCGCAACGGGAACAACTTTGGAGCCGTCGCGCATGCGAGGGTCCACGGCGGAAACCTGGCGGAGGAGAGCTTGGGCGTCGTCTTCGTTGAAGCAG
Organism: Stylosanthes scabra; assembly: GCA_036250425.1. Classification (NCBI taxonomy): domain Eukaryota; kingdom Viridiplantae; phylum Streptophyta; class Magnoliopsida; order Fabales; family Fabaceae; genus Stylosanthes; species Stylosanthes scabra. The sequence goes on along the minus strand of JASCZI010060580.1, from coordinate 46,277 downwards.
AAGAGGCCGAGATTCTTGCCGGTGGAGGCACCGGAAACCAGCAAGAACTCCTCCGACGCATTGCTGAGCGCGTAGACGGGGACGCCCTCGAGCCTCTGCTCGATTGCCTCCCAGGACATGGGCTGCCTGGGCTTGGGCATGATGCTCTGAGCAACCCGGGCCCACGGGGGGCTCAAGGTTGGGCCATGGATGGCCTGGTGGAGGGCGGAGAGTGCGTTGTGGAAGGGAGGGGGCGCGCGTGCAGAAAGGTTTGTTTGGAAATCTGCGAGTGCTTTTTGCAAATTGGAGAAGCAGTTATCCAAGTTCATAGCTTTCTGCTTCGGAATTCAGATGAAGGGTTTAGCTGAGTCAGAGAGTTGGGAGATTTTAGAGCAAATCCTAAACCCTCTCTGAAGGAAGAAGGAAGGAGACAAACACACAAATGTTCTTCTTTCTTTTTTCTCTGGGAAATGAATGCTTTTTTTTTTACATTGGGCTAGCCTGGGACAGAGTTCTTAATGGGCCTTTTCATCGACCTATAGCCCATTTACCTGTATTGGGCTTGCGCAGATAATAGCCCGCTAGCAAAAGTTTTGGGGCCATTTTTGCAGGGCTATTGGCCCATGCTTTTACCAAAAAGAGCTGCTATTAAGTATTAATCGAAATAAATCGAAAGAAAAAAAGAGTAGATTCGTAAATCGTATCGTGTCTGTCTTGTGCCTATTAATTAATCGTATAATTTCTGTTATAGTGAATATACAGCAAGCGATTTTATGGTATGAACTATGAAGTATATATGAAGCTTCGCTTTATGTTTTTAAATTTTTAAGATTGGACGTATAAAACTATAAATGAGACTTTTTTTTCTTTATCAACCAGCAAACATCCCATATTCGTGACAATACGCACCTCTCACTACAAAATATAAAATTCATCAACATTGAGGATTATCATTTCAACAAATGATTATAACTGTATATGAAGTATTTGAATATCAATACATCTAATCTGGAATCAACACGTTATAATAAAGACATATATCTCTAAATCATTTGACCTTTTCATCTCATTAAAATACCTATATTTGTTGTAATACTTGTTTTATTATCTTCTAAGGCACGCTCCAACACTAACCAACTTAGATAAAATAAATAAAATAAACAATTTGTCTGATGAGCCACCGAAGCAAAGATGGTTTTTTAGCCACAAGATTCCGAGCAACAACAATAACACAAACCAATTGGTGGTGGGGTCCTCTCACACTATGGCACCACTTATATATAAATTCACCACCAAATTATTGTTGTGACCGTCACCACCACCACCCCCCATTCCTAGGTTGGAATCACTTTAAGTATACACAACTTTTGGTGAACCGGAATATCACCTTCTTAACTAGAATAATATTGCATTTTCTGTTCTGTTGTTGTATGATTTTGTTATTTACTTCTGTTGTCGTTATTGTTAGAAGTGATGAAAACTTCATAATGAATTATTAGTATGATAATGATTTGTGAGCTGCACACATCGTGATGAGGATCTTTCTAGCTACAGTGGCCATTATATATTCGTAACAAGACGAGTTTTGGTCAACAACATAAATGTACGATACATACACCGAAGCCCAACACTGAACATAATTGATTAAATGTTCCACGACAAGAATCACATGCTTGAGAGATGGTGAAGCCACAAGTCCCCTGCGTAATAATAATAGTAATAAAACCAACAATAAATACCAAAAAAAAAAGTTACGCCCTCTCCCACCCTAACCATACACTCTTTAAATTCCTGATCAAATCAATCATGAGAATTAATTGCTGAATTTATGTTCTTAATTAGCATGAAATGAGAGAGTCAGCGAAAATAGTACTAATAGCGTAACCAATGCGGTGATTAGTTAGTGGCAGGTGAGTATAATATTCGACGTTGTTTCCATTATTGATGGGTACAAGTATGTATCTACTTACAACTATAGTATTATTTATCAGGAAATAAATAAATAAGATAAAACAGTAGTAACAAAACAAAGCAGTGATATTAAATTCTTAATGGTTGCAGTTGCAGCATAAACAGGGGACAATAATAACAATTAGACCGTAGACGACAACACATTCAACATTGGTTTGGTTAGCAATTATCATTTTTTTTTTCACCGACCGTTAAATAAATTCATTGTGGCTGTGACTCTTTCTTTCATTAATCAATAATCATTATCCATCTCCCACATCGGTGCAAAGCTGTCACGGGCTCCAGACACGTGCGGATAACACTTGCATAGTGATGTTTTACTGTTTTACCCTCGGTGCCATTGGAAAAGACTGAAATGCCCTTTGATGGGAACAAGCTGCATAGGAAGCAAAAGAGTGAAAGGAAGCGGAAGAGAAGCGTGTTGGATGAACAGTGTCTTACGTTGTTCACATGTGCGGGCCCTTCAAAACCAGTATAGTGTACCACTTCACACTACTAACTACTACTGCTTCTACTTCTACTACTACTGCCACCAC
>JASCZI010060580.1:0-11339 GCA_036250425.1 Stylosanthes scabra | reverse complement strand
GCTTCATGGAATGCTTTAAAAATTCTTGGCCAATTCTGATTCCCTTGCCCAAATGCAGCTTAGTAAGTGATTTGGCTTCAATGGCACAAAGTGGAAGATCCCATCTACCATAATCAGAACTGAGGTTAAGCTGTAGTACTTTGACGCCAATTTCACTGGCAATCCGTATCCACTGATCAAGATGAAAGGACACAAGTGTAGGGTCTACTAGATCTCCCAAATGGAGCTTAAATTCTTCGAGTGCTAAGCCGTGGTCGCGTAGCCTCAGCAATCTTTTCGTAACATAGTCAATCAGATTGTCGAGTCCGCTAAACCTATGACTCTTTCCTAACCTATGACTCTTTCCTAGGGGTACATCATCTTCAGTAAAAAAATATCCCCAATGAACAGATAGATTGGGAAATGAATACCATATGTCTCTCCAAGTCTTTGACAAAGCAATAGTCTTGGCAGCCTCTTTGTCAGGCAGCCTTGCAAGAATGCCATGAAGTATAGCTTTTGGCATAGCAGATATTTGGTCCATTTTTTTCTCAACTACACCACTAAGAGTAGAGTATATTATTATCATAAATAGATAGTTAGATACCACAAAACATTATAGTAAATGTCATCACCATGACCCAAAAAAACACATGTTTAACCAAAATGATTCATCTGTGACAGTGGGGGGATTTATGATCATAATGACTTTAAACATGGCAGCTCTTAAAATTTTACAAAGCTAACCCTAGTAAATTTCATCACCATGAATCAAAATGTCATGCACTATCCCAATTTCCAAACCTATGTAAATTTCCATCACGAATTCACGCGAAATAAACAGGAACATAAGAGTTACAGCCAGAATCCATAACAAAAAAAGCTCATTGTTAACAAAGAGAGGAACATGAGAGTTACCTTCTCCAAATAGTTGTGTGATGGAGAATGTAGTTATAGCCTTTGAAAGCAAGTCTCGTTTGGAATGCTTGGATTTATGGGTTCCAGGAATTTCAATTTCAGTGAGAATGAGAATGGGAAAGAAACAAATTAGGGTTTCTCATCGAGTCAGTAAAAAAGTAAGCTTAGTGAAAAAGGAGTTTAAAATTTACACGGTATTGGATTGATGTTGAAATTCCACTCTTAAATTTGTTATCAACACATTTTATTAGACGTATAACTCTATATAAAAAAATAAAATATATTTCATATATGCAAATCTTTTATTAACTAAAATTTTCATAAAACATTAGTCACACACATACTTTTCTCTCTTTCACAAATTTTTTTTAGGCTCTTCTTGTTAGTGTTAGTCACCAATTCATTAATTACGTAATAATTTTTTTTTTTTACAAATTTGATGATATGGGTTGACAACCTTTAAATAATTTAATATTTAATATAATCTATGATTATGTATTGGTTACACATGCTGAGTTTGTCTATATCAATACTAAATACTAAAATATGATTATATATTGGTTACACATGATGCCATATATATTGGTTTGAATTGTAAATATGATTATATATTGTTACAAGATACTGCTTTAATTCAAAATTACAGTAAGCATATATCCCATAGCAGGGTACTACAAGCTAAGAATGAGGCAAATTAAAATCCTTGTCAAATTTGTGGCTTGGCTTCAACCAAGTATGGTGTTGAGGTTGATTTGCATACAGAAGTTGCAGAAGCAGAACAAGGTGGTGTTATTCTCACAACCTTCTTCTTTAGCTTCCTGCATTGTCTGTGAGCAAATGTGTTCACTTTCACAATGTCCACCTTCACTATGTGGTGATCAGAAGTTCCCTTTGAAGAAATCACCGAGTATGAACCTGGAACATATTTGTATGGAGAATTAGGAGAAGCCAAAATGTAATCCACCCTTGTTCCATACTTGCATGTTCCCTGCACATCTGTTCCAAACTTTCTTTTAAAACAATTTTCAGAATCATCATAACTTAGATTAGATATAAAGTAGTAGACTAGTAGTAGTACTTTGGCCTTTGGCGATTATGACGATCGGCTCGCATTCGCCGGCATAGTCCTTTGCATCAACATAGTCTTTTGATATCATCAAGTTCATCACATCTGTCTTTGGTCTTGGCTTTCCTAGCTTCTCATAGTACTGCACCAAATAAAGGGACTCTTGCGTGAGAAAACATATTAGATATAGAAAGTTATAAACCAATGGTTTCGTTTCATCATGTGTCTCTTCCTATCAGCTTACCTTAACGATATCATTCCATCGCTGAGACGAGTAATCGGCTCCATAGAGAGAATTTAGACCTCCTGCCAAGATGTGAGGAGGATCATTGGATCGGATTATTGCATTGACTTGCTTCATTCTCCAACTCTCATCCAAATGATCAAGTTGGGTAGAGTGGAAATTTATCTCCCCTGCCCAAGGCACATCAATTGTAGCCTTCAACACATTCCTAATCATCACACAAACAAAGATAGAATGATTGAAGATTTATGAGTATGAGTTTAAAAAAGAGAAGAGAAGAGAAGAGAAAGTACCTGAAATCCTCATCATCAGCAATCTTCTGAACTCTCCATCTCTTAATAGGCCATTTGGATAAGATGGCATTTCCAAATTCTGGTGCCCAACTCTCAGCAAACACAAACTTCATCCCCAAGGCACCTGCCAAATCAGAAAGAGGGCTCATCCCTTTCTCTTCCTCAGCCTTCACATCCTGCAGTGCCACAACATCCGCATCGATCTCCCGGAGAATTTCTAGGATGCTTCTGCTGCTAGTGAACTTGTCAGTGCCCTCACGATGATTCATAAGGAAAGGGAAGCACACAGGGGAGCGAGCAGGAACAGTTGACCCTTCTTTTTCCCTCATTGATGCAAGCAATCTACTGTTTGCCAATGAAATCTCATTATCAGGAAGATTGATTGAAACCTTCAAGTTTGATCTTGGAACAATCTTGCTGTCAGAATGCAATGGAGACTGCTTTAGTATGCTCTTTGGGAATTCAACCCTTTTCTTGGAGTTCTTCTTGTTGGATCCTTGTCCATGATTTTCTGACACAAGACAATCATCCAATTCTGAAACTGCAGGAGCAAGAGAAAACATGGCAACGTTGAACGTCGCGATTCGAATCGGCCTTCCAGCTTCATACTCCACAAAGCTACCATTCTTGTTACACTTGGAAAGTTCTGCTCTTGATTGACTCTTGCAGCTCAATTTCCTGAATCTTCTGATAACAACTTTAGACCTCGGACGCTTCCATAGAATCCACCATATCTTGGAACAAAGGTGGCCTAGTTTTCTTCTAATGACACTCAGCATCTTGCAACACAAGCAAACTAGTTAGTTAATTGGTAAGAAAAAGAAGAATGCTGAAATCTGCAAAAGTACTTGGTTTCATCCTAAACAAACTTGAATATATTGGAAAGAAATGGAGACAAAAGTAGGTCCTAGCTTCTAACTACTCCATGAGGGATATGGTAGATAAGAGTCAGAAGAGTTGACAATGGCTACCATGTTGTTGAGCTTCTTCTTTTTTCCCAACACAAGACAACAAAATCCAACTGCTACCATTGGCAGTGGCAAACAAAAGTCCAGTTGTTATATTAATATAATTATTATTACACAATCAATCAGAAAATTGTTAGTAAAATAAATTAGACTTCTTTTTAAAGTAGGGTCAACTAATGGATTCTTAATCATCTTTGTGTTCTTCTTGGTTTTTGTGTTTGTATCCCGTGATTTGCAGTCATTTTCTGACTTCATTATAGAATGATTGATTCAGATTTTAAAATATTTTGAGAGCTGAGATCTTGCTTCCTATAGAAAGCTATGATCTAGTTGTAATGATTCTTCTATTTTGGTCTTGGAATAAAATCACAGATTCCTCTTAACATGGTATGTGAGTTATTATGTAATCATTGGGTCCCTTTTTTAAACAAATAAAGCTTTAGATTATATATTATTTCTATTAAGATTTTTGAATACTTACCAAGGTTCATGAAGCTGAGATTCCTTTTCACTGAACAAGAGGAAGTCAATAATGTAGGTAGAGAAAGTGAGTGACAGTTAGACAGAATCATAATTCAATTAGCTGTTTTAACAGGGAAATTAAACTTAATAAAGCACTTTACGAATGATATATTGATAACAACATATAATAAAATATATAATGTCAGAAACCACAGCCAGCTCTTTAATAATCACAAATAATAAAAATATAACATAAATTGGGTTGTGATTTGTGTACTCAATATTCTTCATACAACTCCATATCTATACAAAATGAGAGTTTCACATGTAGCACAGGAGTAGTAAAATAAAAGAGGTTTTAACTTCACATCCTTGTCACTGATGATGGTTACAGTAATTTCAGAGAGTAAGCAGTAACATTCATGATACATGCGCCTAATAAATAATAATAATAATAATAATAATAATAATAATGGTTCCTTACTAAGGCTATGCTTAAGGGGCAAAACTGTAAAAGTCACTTGATATTATGTATTTAACTTAGTATATGTTTTTAGGAATATCAAAATCATTCGTGTTTTGTTTTGTTTTTGTTTATATAAATTCCAAATATCAAAAAAGAAAACGAATAACTGTAAATATGCTTCAACTATATACAATAATATAAGACTGTTCCTTGATTATATCATTGTAACTACTTCAAAAACCAACCCAGTTGGTTTTCAAAAGCATAACCAGCTTAGCAAGAAAAAGATCTTTCAAACACCAACATCAGAACAACACAAACAACCTCCAAAAAGTTGGCGCTTTCAGTTCATTTACCGAGTCCAAACCAGTTCATATCTCAATGAAAATAAATATCTTATTCCTCTTGTATAGAACTTTTTTAGCATATAATATCAGTGTTTGAAAAAAAACATTATGAAAACTACATAATATGTTAAATTTGAATATACACTAAATTTATGTAAAACCATTTTCTTTCGCAAACTACATATTTTTTCTGTAAAAGAGTATGAGTTTAGGAGAAATCAAGAAAATTGTTGCCTAATTAGAAAAATGTAAACATAAGCATCCATACTAATCATGATCATATATATACTTAAAATGTTATAGTAGTCAGCATCCACTTCAATACATAATTAGATGTAACTCAACATTAGCATCAGTGTTTGTAATTCTAATTAGGAATGTTTGTAGGTTGATAATAACAGGATTACAGCTCTAATCTAAAAGTAGCTTTCTTATAAAAACACAACGGCCACACATCTAGCATGGCCTTAAAGTCAATGTTCTGATTAGTCATGAATGAACAAGAGATCTCGACAATCTTCAAGGCATGCCACCAACACTTTGTATCACTTGAACTGCAATGGCACTCTCCCTTTTTACTGCCCATCAGCATATCATAGAAGAACTGTTGTTTTTCGAAAAATATTACGGTGGAATTAGAAAGACCATATTGATGAGAAAGCATAAAGATGTGCAATTGACAGGATGAAGACTCTGCTGGAATGGAAGTACAATTCTAATTTGTAAATGGGAGAATGAAACAGAAAATTTGAAGATAATGAATGATGTACCTCAATGAATGTGTTACGACCACCATATATGAATGAAATTGTTTTTGGGAAGCAACTTGAAAGCAAGTAATTCATAAGAGGGCCATAGAGAGCTTCATGATTAGAATATGGATCTACTGTCACCTCCAAATGTTTGATACTTGGAGGAATGGAGGAAACTTGCAATTCAGGCAGATATGGATAACCATATTCCTACACAATTAACGGTACATAAAATCAAATAGGCACATATCAATATGAATGAAGAAAGAACCGACAATGTAGCAAGTATATGCTTACAGGAAATGACAGTTTGAAAAGGAGGGAGAGCGATGCCAAAATCTTTTGTGGTAAATTCCAGATGAATTTCCTCAAGCTATAAAAGTGCTCAAAATCCACATCGGTGTCAACCTTGACTTTAAGTAGATTAGAACTTCTCATAAAAGATATATCAGGTTTGTCAGCACCGTTATAGTAAAATGATAGCAAATTTGGAGCATCAACGTTGACCTCCTTCAAGTTAGAGCAATATGTGAACTTCAAGACCTAGAGTTGAGCACTCGAAATATTAATCCTCTCAAACACAGAGCATGCGAATATTTCCAAACTCTCAAGAAAAGGATGCTTAGAAAACAGTTCAAGAAACCAATTGTCAGCATTAGCAGTGTACTGCAAACGCATTAAAAGCAAAGATCTTAAAGTTGTGCAACTATTAAAATCCAGCTTGAAGGGTGCATTGAAATCCAATGGTTCATAGCGTAGGTTCTCTAGATTTGGAGAATCAATATATACTTCTTGTATTCCTTGAAGATCAACTTCCTTGAGCTTTTGTAATTGTAAACCATATAGGAATAATGATTCTAGAGGAACTTCTAAGCTTAGATGGTTATATACGTAACAATGATCCACGGTTAAATGTTCAGTAAGAGGACAATGAGAAATGAGATGCTCTATAACCCCTTCATGTGTGAAAAGTACGCGAGTTAAAGATAACATTTTCATAGAGGAAAGCTTCATGGAATGCTTTAAAAATTCTTGGTCAATTCTGATGCCCTCGCCCAACTCCAGCTTAGTAAGTGAGTTGGCTTCAATGGCACAAAGTGGAAGATCCCATCTGCCATGATCAGCACTGAGGTCAAGCTCGAGTACTTTGACGCCACTTTCACAGACCATCCGTATCCACTGATCAAGATGAAGTGACACAAGTGTAGGGTCTACTAGATCTCCCAAATTGAGCTTAAATTCTTCGAGTGCTAAGCCTTGGTCGCGTAGCCTCAGCAATCTTTTTGTAACATAGTCAATCAGATTGTCCAGTCCGCTAAACCTATGACTCTCACCTTGGGGTACATCATCTTCAGTAAAAAAATATTCCCAATGAACAGATAGATTGGGAAATGAATACTCTCTCCAAGTCTTTGACAAAGCAATAGTCTTGGCAGCCTCTTTGTCAGGCAGCCTTGCAAGAATGTCATGAAGTATAGCTTTTGGCACACCACTAAGATTAGAGTATATTATTATCATAAATATATACCACACATAATATTATAGTAATTCATGGGCTTAAACCAAAATGATTCATCTGAGACAGTGGGGGATCTATAATCATAATGACTTTAAACATGGCAGCTCTTAAAATTTTACAAAGCCAACCCTTTCAATTCAACATTGTAGCTGGTAATATTTTACAGGGCTGAGCTTTCCATAGTAAATTCCATCACCATGACCCAAAATGTCATGCACTATGCCAAGTTCCCAACCTATTTAAATTTCTATCAAGAATTCACGCGAAAATAAACAGGAACGCAAGAACATAAGAGTTACCTTCTCCAAATAATGAGTGTTGTGTGGTGAAGAATGTAGTTATAGCCTTTGAAAGCAAGTCTCGTTTGGAATGCTTGGATTTATGGGTTCCAGGAATTTCAATTTCAGTGAGAATGAGAATGGGAAAGAAACAAATTAGGGTTTCTCATGGAGTCGGTAAAAAAGTAAAAAGAAACGCAGTAACTTCTAACAGAAAACAGCAAGTTGGAGTTGGGTTCTCTCTTCTCTTTCTGTGTATTCATGGCTTCAACTATTGCAAGTGCTACAATCCCTTTCTCTTTTCTCAAAATTCAGTGTCTTTCACACTCTCAACTTTTCACCTAACTTTTTAAGCTATCCATTTAGGTAGCCATGAATTATTTACACCTTTGGCTAATTTGTGTTTGTTTGCTGATTGCTGATTGTGATTCAAAAATTATGGCTTGGAAAATAATACAAGAGTGTTGCCTCTATGATCAACATTGACAGTGAAAACAAATTAATGTAAACATCAAACAAATCTGCATGATTCAAATGCATTATTCTATGCAAGTGAATCTCACTGACATTATTTAAAACTCTCAACCCACTTAAGCAAATAAATTATGAGCATATCGAACAGAAATTCGCCTCTGAATGGGGCTCCTGCAAGAAGGGCAATCTTGCATACCCTGTTTCTCATGCAGTTCATTGCATGTAGTGCAAACCACCTGATGAGCACAAGGGAGGAACACGACCGACATCTCCTCGGAAAGGCACATCACACACTCCCTCTCTCGTTTCACGCCAACCATCAAAGAGTAGTCACTCAAACTCGGAACCAGTTCCGAGATACAAGCATTCCCTGATTCTTCCATATCAGTGCTGTTTTTCGTGTCTGTATAGCCGGTGTTGTTGCATCCATTGATTCCCCTTCTCAGTGCAGCAATTTTGAAAGAGTCAGTCTTTAGCCTCATCTGTGCGATTTCTTTTTCAAGCATTTGGATTTCATCGCTGTTCCTTTGCAAATCTATTTGTGCTTTTGATTTGATCATCTCCTCCTTGGATTTTGTGGACTCTTCAATTTGCTCTCTTTCCTTTCTTATAGAATTTGCCTGTAGGAGAAGTTCATCTTTTGCCTTTGCTGCCTGCTCCCATCTAGCCTGTGATATTTTTCCATTATAATGAGAAGAAACCAAGTAACATCGATTATAGTATCAATGTTATGAAAAGAGCAGAGAGAGTATGGAAATGGAACCCTCAAAACTCAAATGAAACAAGAAAGATTCAATGGGCAAAGGATGTTTCTTCAGGAGTTATTGTAAGTCTTTCTTTGCTATCCCAGTTCATCATATGAACATTAATACCATGGTCGTCGAAGCTATGCATTTCTTTGTTTTCAAGGTAATCAAAACTATCAGACAAAATGTTAATAGGTAAACCGTAAACCATGCACAAAAATGAGTAACATATACTTGCATCAGTGCATGTCAAACCATTTCTACATCATTTAACAACTCAACAAGTCAATAACACAATTTCTGACTTAAAAGGTATAAAAGGGTTGTATTTTTAATATACTAATATCAGCATAGATAACAGGAGTAATGATAACAAGATAGAAAGCATACAGTAAAAAAAACTTGGAATAAACAACAGTATATACCTCAGCTTGCTCCTGTTGTACTTTAGCTTGTTCCAGATCCCGCTGAATTTGGGCCAATCTGCACTTTACGGTCATTAGCTCTTGCTGAAATGAAGATTTCTGCTTCTCCCATGACTGAAACTTCATTTGAGTCTTCTTTTCCCTCCTTGAGACCTCTAGACAGCTTGTGGCTGATTCTGCCGCACGTAACTTAGCAGCCTCCATCTCTCGCCTCAGCATAGCATTTTCCAACTCAAGCTTGCGGACAGCAGCATTAGCTCGTTCCACCTGCCTGCTTGCTTTACACAAGGCATTTTCCATCTCAGAAAGCTTCTTCATGGTGTTTTCCTCTAGAGTTTGCTTCTCTTTTTTTAACCGTTCAACTTCGTCTTTCTCTTGCCTTAGTGTCTTGAGCTCAGCCTTGTCCTTACTCAGCCGACGAGCAGCCTGCATAACCTTCTGATTCGCCCACTCAGTCCATTCTTGAAGCTGATTTTGCAGCTCTCGTACCCTTGGTATCAACTTCACAATCATCTCATCCTTTCTATCCTGCGGTATCCATTGCTCCAAGGACTTGTCAAATAGTATCCCTGTACAACTACCGTTTGGAGGCTCATTATTGCACGATACAGGCACTGTAGAAGACTTGCTTTGGGGAGACAATGAAAGAGAAAGGTCGGTATCTGTGGCAGATAATGCAGTAGGGACGGTGACTGTAGGTATAGAATCTGCTTCAGGTATTAAGGACAAAGTATCGGTTGACCGAGAAACAGTATCAGTAGAATCAGAGCTCACTGTGATGGGGTTAGATGGCACAGCATTCAATGAGATATTAGGATTAAGGTTGTCTTGGGTCACATTAACCCCCATTGTCTTACTTATCTTTAGAGATGCACTCTTTAAGCTTATCGTAGTAGCTTCCGAGACAGATTTAAGTTTTCTGTCCAAGATTAAACTACTCAAACCACTTGCCTTTCCTCCTCTTGAAGACCCTTTTGATCCATATGTCCGATAACTTTTTTCAACATGGAATGACTTCTGTCGAAGAATGTAATCCCTCTTGGAACCAGTGGAATTTACCTTCCTAACATTACCACACTTCTCTTCTATTAGGGGAGATTGAGATTGAGATGTTCCAACATTGCTAGATGATTTATCAATAGAACTGCATCCAGTATCAGCACTCTCTTTTTCCAAGAGTCCACCAAGAATCTGAGAATTCTTTGAGTTGTTTTTGACAGAATTTCCAGCCACATGTGATTTCTCAGTTGAGGAAGTAGATTCACAAGGACTTGGAAGGGTCAGTTCAGAACCTTTTGCTTCAATGTTTGATTGTGATTCGGGTTGAACAGAAGAACAACCATCAACCATGCTATCACTACCGAAAGGGTCATCAGTATCCATCGCACAAGCATGTGAAACATTCATGTCACAAATTAAAAGGCACCACATTGCATCCCCAGTACTAAAGAACGGTCGAACCTCCCGGAGCACACAAATTAATTCAGCCAAGATGTACTTCTCAAGCTGCACTAAATCCTCAAAACAGTGGTCATGTGAAGGATCCGTCTCTTGTCCATTTCTAAGGAATGATAACGTATTATCAACTATATTAGATACGGTATCCTTACATCCATAACAGATGCCAGACCTTACGATGGCCTTTGTAGCAACTTCTTCGGTGTAGCCACTTGCAACGATCTTTTTTATTGCGCTCTTAAAAATGGTGTCCAAATTGCTCAGGAGAAGTTCTTCCAGTTGCACCTCTGTGAGATCACTCCAATCAGCATCACTCAATTCATCCACCTCATGCTCCTCCTTAGGTTGGCTAATCCCAACTTCTGAAGAAACCTCAGTACTAGACAATCCAAGTTCAAGCTTCAACCCATTACAATGATCTTGATTAACACTGCACGGGTCAAGAACTGTAGATTCGTCACGACCCTCTGTTATTTCGAATTTTTCGGCAGAGAATTCATAACTAATGCTTTCAGGTTGAGGCGAAGGAACACTCTTATTTGGCTCCCCTAAAGGTGGATCAGTTCTGAACTTCCTCTTATTCCTACTTCCTTTCTCTTTGACAGAAACCGAAATAGACATTTGACTCGCAACCAAGGATGCCATTTAACTGCAAACCAACCAAAGGAACAAAAAAACTGAATATGAACAAAAAGTTACACTCAAAACTCAGAGTAAGGTCACAACGTTGGAATATAACGCTTTGCAGCTACTCAGACTCAGAGCAAGAAGTTAAAAACGAACAACAGGATTATAATGCATTGCATATTTGCATAGTTGCATGTATTCAATAACAGAAAAAAATTAATACCTGTAAGGCTGTAACCTCTGATGTGTAACTTCCTGAAACATTAAGATAGATAAAAACGTGAATATATATATATATATATATATATATATATATA